>KZ308474.1:86366-128235 GCA_000376725.2 Ladona fulva | reverse complement strand
TGAGGACCTCGGACGGCAGGTTGTGCCACTATGTGGAGACTGCCAGTCTTGCTCACAAAGCATTCCCTTAACAGTGTGAGAGAGACGCGGCACGGTAGTTCAGTGGTTAGAATACCTGCCCGGAAAGTGGGAGACCTGGGTTCGAGTCCCAGTCGTGTCACTATTTTTCACACTTGTTATTCCTTTGGGATTTTCGTAGGTTTTACAACCTACTAAGTTACCTTCCTTTCCTTTATCCTTGTAACTGTAATTAATTTAAAAGAAAGGCTCAACTAAATACAAAATTTTATTATTAACTTCTTTGTCTCAGTCCAGAATATTCCATTTCAGCTGATGAGTGTCTCTTTAAGAGAAAGAAAGTCCACCTCTTGCTCTATAAATTTCCATGAACTCTTTGAAGAAAATTCCTCATTATTTTGGTTTATGAAGACAAAATACCATTCCTATTATATGCCTTTGATCTCCTTGGTCACATGTGTCGAGTCATTGAGAATGAAATCACCACATTTACAAGGCTTTTGTAAGATCAGAGGCACTGTATCCTCATCCCAAACCCACCCATGTATTACAAAACTCTTAATACCACCTACATTGTCTTGAGGAACATTTGAATGTTTGTGCACTACTCTCTAACACATATTTCCATTCTTTTTCAAAAACCTGATTAACATGAATTATTTCTGCAACACTAGAAACTTCATTTTGAGCAAAACTCTTTCCTTTATAAAAGTTATATAGATTATTTCATCTATAATTTCTGATATCATCTATCACTGAGTTGTTGCATACACAGTCTCTTCTTTTATTTCAAGCAATCAGCATTCCATACTTCTTACCAGTGTTCGGAGACACTGAATTATTATGACAATGAACAGCTAGGTTTCACTTCTATGATTCAACTATGGCAAGATGCATTTGTTGAAGACTTTCTCATAAAGACTATGGGCAGGGGCAGATTTTAGCTTTAGGAGGCCCTACACTCAAAGATACTTCCCTATATGATTTTGCCTTGAAACCTTAGTGGCAGTTACTGGAAGAGCTTCTAAACCATAATGTGAATGGGTATTTACTGTGAATATATTAGGTTCGATGCTAGGATGGTTCAAATTTCGCCCATTTAAAACACAGGATGGTCTCTTAGGAATTCTATTTAGGCACTTTCCAAAAAAACCAGAGAGTTATAATTCAGAATATAAATATGATATTTGCATAGGTTTATATTCAATGTTGATTGTTTCCAAATCGGCCCATGGTTTGATGCCAGGGCAAGTTATTCATTCCATATGATATGTACAGGAAACTCAGATAATATTTTGAGGTACTTCCTGATACAATGACACCTTAAAACCTAAGGAGTAGTTACTGGATGAGCTTCTGAAGTGTAACTCAAATTAAGATCCTCCTAAATACTCCTGGGTTTGATGCTAGGAAGGTACAAATTTTGCCAATATAAATACATGTTGAGAATTTGAATATTTTTTTGGTTAACTTCCCAAAAAGAAAGGAACCTATAACTTGGTATGTAAATAGGATTCAAGACTATGTTTCATATAAAAGGTAGACTATTTCCCAATTGATGCATAGTTCAATGCTAGAGCAGGTAAAGTTTTCGTTCATTAGGAACATGTAGAAAACTCAGAATTCATTTTGCAGAACTTCCTGAATTGATTGCAGCTTGAAACCTTAGATGCTTATAGAAGGCTATGCTCCATGTTGTAATAAGTAGTATTACTAAAATGAATGGTCCTAGGTTTGACACCACAACAGTTTAATTTCTTAATAACATACTTAGAAATTGTATCTATTCATGAACCGGCACTTTGTAATATGATATAATCATGATCCCAAAGCTTGCAGTATGCAAGCAACTTTTACTCGTATTTTATATAGGTATGTATTATGTAGACTTACTCAAGAAATAAAATTCTTTCTTGAAGCAAAAAACTATAACAATTTGTTATTGAGAATTTATTAGCACAGTATTATTGAAACCCTCATGTGGATAAGATCCTCAGCTAGCGCCTATTATGCCTAATTATTAATCCACCCCTGACTATGAATATTTCAGATGTTCGAATGCATTAACTTCAATAGCTCTGTTATTCTTTTCTCTGGTTACCATTTTACCTAGGAATGTATATTCATGAATCACCTTATACGTCTTTAAGTCATCAGCATGCAGAAGATATTCAACATGATTAAGTTTATCTGCAATATAATTTATATAAACATTAAATAAAAGAGGAACCAAATGAGATTCCTTAGGATCTCCAGAAGTAACACTAAACTCAGGATAATAAAAGGATTTGATTTTTACAATTGGTGTCCTACTCTATAAATAACTCTGGAGTCAAGAGAGCAGGTTGCCACCTAATCCATAAGTATCAAGCTCTCTAATCAATAAGTGATGATTAACCTTGTCCAATGCTTTTGTTAAGTCCATGTAAGGAATCAACCTGACCTGTAAGTTATTGGAAAAGGTTTTCAGGATATTAGCTTGATATATAAGTTTGAAGTAATATATATGTCTCTAAAAAAGCCATGCTTTCTAGGAATTATGAATTTATATACATACATCAAATTTTACCTGCATTACACCATGATGGCTGGCTTCTTCTGCTAAATGTTCCGGAGGTAAAATATCTTCCCATTTGGATCTCCAGGTGAAGCAACAAAAGGAGCATCATCAAAAGAAACAAAAGAGATTGCGAGTAGGAACATGGAATGTAAAGACAATGTTTAATGTGGAAAGATGGAGAACCTTAAAAGAGAGTTAAAAATAAATAAGATGGATGCAATAGGACTGAGCGAAGTGAAGTGGGATGGACAATGGGAATTAAATGATGGGAATGGGAGAGTGGTGAAGTAACCATATTCTATTCTGGAGCTCAGAAGGGAAAAAATGGAGTGGGAATAATCATGAGAAATGAAGTAGCAAAAAGGGTACAAAAGGTAACGTATGTAGATGATATATTAATAGCCGTAAGAATTGGAATGTTACCGAAGGATCTAGTCATTATACAAGTGCATATGCCTACATCAGATTATGAGGAAGAAGATATTGATAGGATGTATGATAAGATTGATAAGGTATTAGAAGAGAAGAAGGGTTGCTGTAGAGTGATTATGGGAGACTGGAATGCTGTGGTTGGAGAAGGGAAAGAAGGAACTGTAGTGGGAAAATATGGTTTGGGAGTAAGAAATGAAAGAGGTGATAGATTAGTGGAATTTCGCAGAGAGAAAAAATTGTTTATAGCTAATACATGGTTCAAAAATCATAAATGAGGAGATATACATGGATTTCACGAGCAGAAAATCGTTATCAGATCAATTACTTCTTGATAGAAGAAAGATATAAAAATTCAATTAAGAATTCAAACGGGTTGCCAGGTGCTGACCTCAATAGTAACCATGTCCTAATAAGGATGGAAATTAAACTAACACTAAAAAGAGTAGAAAAAGACAAAATAGTAAAGAAATGGAATCTGGGAAAGATGTAGAAAATTGGTTGAGAAGTGAAAGGAGAAAAACTGTCTAAAGCAATTACAGAAGGTCAAAAAGATGAGGAAGGTAGTGAAGAAATTTGGATGAGAGTATTATAAAATAGAAAGAATAGGAAATAGGATACTATGAAGAAATTAGAGCAAAGAAGCTGTGGGTATCAGAAAAGATGTTGAAAAAGATGGAAGAAAAGGGGAAGTATAAAAAAAGAGAGGTGAGCAAAAAAGAGCAATGTATCAAAAGTTGAATAGTGAATTGAAAAGAGGAACTCAAAAGGCAAGAGAGAAGTGGCTAGTGGAAGCATGTGATGACATAGAGAACCTAGAAAAGAAAGGACTGTATGACCTTATGTACAGGAAGGTAAGGGCAGTAACAGCTGATAGCAGGAGAATGGAGAGTAAAATGAGAAAAATTGAGAGTAAAAAAAGCAGAATAATGCACGAGAGGAGATAAATAACAGAAAAATAGAGAATATTTGGAAGATCTGTATCGTTCAAAAGAGAAACCAGTGGATTTAGACTTTGAGGCAGAAGAAGTAGTGTCTCCAGAAGATAGAGGTTCATCAGTGTTGAAGAGGGAAGTAGAAAAAGCAACTGAAGAAATGAGGAAAGGGAAGGCAACAGGAATGGATGAGATTCCTATTGAATTTTTCAAAAGCCTAAATGAAGATGGTATAAGGGAAATTGTTAAAATGTGTAACGAAATATAGCATACTGGTGAATGGCCTGAAGATTTTGTCATCACAGTGATGATACCAATCACAGTGATGGTACCAATTCCTAAGAAGCCAGGTACAAGGAAATGTACTGAGCATAGAACAATAAGTGTAATTTCGCACGCAGCCAAAATAATGTTGAGAGTACTGAACAGAAGATTAATAAACATATTGGAAGAATATGCAGGAGAGAAACAGTTTATCTTCAGAAAAGAGAAAGGAACAAGAGGCGCCATTGGTTTGTTAAGAATGGTTGGAGAAAGGTATATAGAGAGAGGAAAAGGAATGGTACTTTGTTTTATTGATCTGGAAAAGGCTTTTGATTGGGTTAAATGGGAGAAAATGAAAATTTTAAAAGGAAGGCGGTTGGTATGGAAGGAGAGAATATACTTATTAGAGGATTATTATATGAGGCAAAAAGCTGCATTAAAAATAAATGAGGATATAACAAGATGGGTGGATCTTGGTAGAGGAGTAAGGCAGGGATGCTGTCTGTCACCAACCTTGTTCAAGATGTAAGTTGAGGAAATGATCCAAAAATTATTTGATGAAAGACAGTAAGGAGTTAGTATTTGAAATAAGCATCAGGTTAACTTAGAAACAGTTGCTGCAGTGATCCTAGTAGGTTTCAACTGTAGAATTATGAGGAAGATATATACAGCCTAGCCCACAGTTAGCATTGCACTAGATGTCTTAATACTAACAAAAACCTGCTCAATGTATGCATGTACATTCTCAAGCATAAGCATTTTGTTCTCTGCAATTAGTAGGTACATCACCACCATGAGTTTACAAACTGGTAAGATGACTTACTGGGAAGATGTAAGCTGTACTTTTATGGACGTTGAAACTTCAAGAGAAACCCAGCTCTGTAGAGGTCATGCCAGTAATTACAATTTTTGAAAGGCAAATGATTTAAGCAGTTAAGGATGAACATTCAGTTTCATCAAAAGTCCTCGGACAAATTTATCAGATTAAGTTAGTTAAATTTCCCTCTGGCATTCATTTTACTTGTAGTATTTATAAACGACATTAGTGTTTTGTTATGATTTATATGAGTGAAATTCTGTTACTGTAGGATTTTTTAAGTTTAACTCTATTATTAAATTCTGTTTGACAAAACACAGAATTTTCTGAGAAATGTATTCCTATACGTCATTATGCTTGAAACATGAATATTTAAGCATCATCGAAACTTGTTCTCCTTACTATCGACTAGCCCGGGATTAATATGAAAATAATTCTTTAAATAGACATTTCATAATTCACTTCTGAAAGATGCGAAGGTTGAATAATTAACTGAGCACTCACGAAATGTATTTATACGATTTATGACTCAGATATTAAGACTGGTACAGCCGATAAATTTCTCTGGGATAAACAAACACATGTATCATGTTTGTTGAAAGACGAATACCATTTCTGCTCAATTGGATCCACAGTATAAATACGTTAGAAGTACTTTACTTAGATGTAATATATACCTTGCTAAATCAGCAATTTTTCATGAAATAAAAAAGTATTCATCAGCTTACGTGATATTTTTAATATGACAATAGACATTTTCCCCTTTTTATGTGTACCAGAAGCTGTGGAATACAATAATTGCTAATTCATGCTTTTTGGTAATACTATTCATAGTGACGTATTACCTTATCGATTAACTTTAAGGATTAAGTTTCTCTTTGTTGCATTTAAAAGAGAAACTTCTTCGATAATATCAAAGAGGTACGGATACTATCTCAGATAACTTACAACGTCGCAAAAGAGTCAAAATACGCGGTTCCTTGAGTAACGCTTCGTTTCTTGAATGTTGCCTGTTGTTTACTTTGCCACGTAATACCACCAGATGGCACGCTAACTTTCTGTCGTAAATGGCGTAGAGCATTGAGTTTGTTTCTCGTAGACGACGCCGTTCTTTTAGAATTATTCTAAGCTTCATAATTGTGTGCTTGTTCGTACGTAAACTAATTTCACGTCATCATACATCTTGCCTCTCCCATCTTTGGTGTGGAAGTTATATTGTGAGCTGGCGTGTGGAGATGAAAATTAGAATCACAAATAATGGGAGACGAAGATCAAGTATCTCAACAGCAAACTCGAGTTCTTCTCGTAAACGGGCAAACCGTTATCCTTCAAGGAAACCCTGGTGATAATGCCATCAATGAAATCAATGCAGATATCTTGCAGCAGGCGCTACAGGAAGCGTCTGCCATATCTGAGACTTCTGTGCTCGAAGATACTGCTGTTGCATACCCAACGAATGATGCACCTCAAAATGAACAAGCTTCTAATGACAACTTGCTTGCTATCTACGCAGGAGATCAAGGTGAAACACATACCATACGGTTAACTGTAGAACAGGCGGAAGCTTTAGGCCTGCATTTCGCCGTTGAAGGCGATGAAAATGATGATTTGGGCGCGAATGATGTTAAACCAGATATGTCTGAAAATAATATCTCTAATTCTCAGTTGTCTTTTGAAACGTCTCAACAGAGTGTAGCAGAAGGTTTATTACTTAATAATAATGTCAGTGCTGGAAAAATCACAGCAACCATTCAACCTTCAACAGTCTCGAATTTACAGAGTTGTGATAATGTTTTACCTGAAGCAGCTACTTCTAATGCTAATGGAAACAACATAATATCTGGAACTGGTAACCAGCCCATATCCTTAATACCCCATTATGTCGATGGAACTATGGCTTACACGGTTAAAATTGAAGAAAATGGAGGAAATCTATGCCCGCCAAATGCCAATCTAGATTTTCAGGAACATGTCAATGAAGACCAAGCAGAAATTGCGACTCAATTGAACTCTACCGCAAGCCTGACCACTACGACTGTACCTAATCTGGCAACATCAGTGATGAGTTCCATTCCGGATATCATTAGTAGTTCAACCACTCAGCCTATACCTATAATTGAGCAGAAAGACGGTTCCTTGGACCCTAAGAAAGTTTCCTACATTTTTCTTCCTGCACGAAACGCTGGCGAAATGGTTACGACTACAGCCAAGCTCAGTGAGATTGGCCCAACTTTGGGATATAGTGATGCTCAAGAACCTCAGAGAAAAATTACCAATCAAGTGAGAATTATTCCGAAGACTGCTATAATGTCATCTCTAAGCATACCGAATGAAGGTAACCGTTTAACAGTTTCTGGTAGTTCACAGTTAACCACAGTGACCACAACTACACCTATCTCAACTTCTGTTGTGAATGCTTCACTTGGAACTAGTTCATTAGATCCGGTTGTATCAAGCACTCCCACAGGAAGTGGAATGATCAGAGTTGTAGCTAAAAAAGACTTTCCTAACAATGCACAAGGTAGTGTTGCTAGCGTTGCTAAAATTATCCCTACCAAACTTAAACCGATGGGGGAAACTAATGGAGGCACAAAACTTACCCCAGTAGATGGAGCTGCCGGGTCAGCATCTGCTCAGATGAAACTCCCTCTCCCTAATTTCAACAGTGAAAAGCCTCTTGGCTCGAGTGATAACCCTATCCAGTTAGTTCAACAAGGTCAGACTTTTCATAGTATGCAACCTCTTAGTCGTGAACAGTTAAAACAGATAGCTACTGTTCTTCAGCAGAGACATTTTGATACTACAAAGAACTCCAAGAATGTGCTTTATGATGCAGAAACAAATACTCGAATAATATATCGTGTCGTGTATCCAGAAGATTGTGATCTTAGAGACCCTAGGTCTCCAAGTGATTCAACTCTTCAACAAGCGTCTCCTTCGTCATCCCTTGCTTCAGTGCGTGGAAGAAGCAGGCGAGGACGTCCACCCAAATCTGCGATAAAACCAGGGCCTGTGAAGAGGGTTGAACAAGAAGAAGTATTACCTGACATTGATGTAAACAAGGTAAGTTGTGAAGGTAATAAGGAAAGCTTCCACTAGCTTTTGAGGTACGTGGTTGAGTAAAATTTTATTCTCAGAGTATTTTCATTCCAAACAAATTTATATCTAAGAGCAGTCTGTAAATAAAGAATTAGATTGAGTATGTGGTTGATGACTCTGTGAGAAATAACGGAAATTCGTATTCCAGGTGGATAGTTTTGTTCAGAGGTTCTTTTGATGGAATGAGAGGTATTAAGTTTAGATATGAATGGAATGTTGTAGGTTTTATCACATCTGAGAGCTACTTACGTTTGCTTTACATCAAATGTTGAAGAAGCCTAGTGAAGGCTGAAACCATTGGTGTTATTCAATATTATTTGAAATCCTTCTTTCACTCAAGCTTTAAACGCTTTTAATCTTGTTTTGTTTACATTTTGTACAATAGTGGACCTCATTAACTTGTTGTTTGCTTGTTATTTGCTCATTAACTTGTTCTTTCTAGATGTAGTAGTTCATTGTTGTAATGATAATATTTGCTTAGTGCCTAATTATATGTTAATGAATGGTTTTTTGGAGAAAGTTCTTCAAAGTTTTAATGCATCATACTTCCCTTGCATCACTAAATAATACACTTGCAAAATCAGAGAATCATTAGTCCAGAAGTAAGATGATATTCATTGAAGATTGGGTAGAGGTGAGCCTACCTCTAGAATATAAGCAGTTACTTTACTTATATATTCCTGCAATATTTTTGAGGGCATTCTTGATGTTGAGCAATAGCTACCCTTACTTTATTAAAAAGTGGTATACTTTTTATCTCATTCTTAAAGAGAAAAAACTTTCCTGTTGTTATTTTGCTTCAATTCATATTGATGCCTTTGACTATAACAGCGAACAGTATCTTCGTCTTGGTAGTATCCAAAGGATATCTGTAACTTCAGAGAAGAGGTGTTGTCCAAATAACTTCATTGTTTATCTATTTCTAGTTTCAAATTGTCTTTCATGTTTTCCCCAGGAGTATTTAACTTAATTCAAGGTTGTCATTTTCAGTTACTGCTGCAGTTTGTTCTTTCATTTGCTTTTTGAGACTTGTTTTGTTGTTTTTTCAAGAATTGCTTTACAATCTTTTAATTAATATTTTGTTTATTTATACTATTTACCATTATCAATAAAAATAGTTAGTTGGAAAGAATGCAAGTATTCTGCTTTAGTTATCGTTATACTATCATTGCTATCTGAAAATGATTTCACAGGAAAACATGCGGTTTTGTGTATTTATTTCTCTGTTATTGTATGTATAGCTTATGGAAATATTGATAAAGTGGAAGGTTTTAAAACGGCAAAAGTAGCTGGACTCTTAACCATAGGAGATGCATTATTTCTGTTAAAGGGAGTGAGTTTATTATTATTGCCTCCTTCAAGGTAATTGAGTGGTTATTATTTTCTGCAATTATCAATCGTGCATGATCATTTAAAACTATTTATTTCAAATCATAATTTTTCTTAATTGTGCAGATATATTTGTTTTATTTGATTTGAACTTTAAATTAATTCTGATCTTATAAAATTCACAGTTAAAATGTATTGTTTTTATTTTATTCAGTTTCTGTGGAATATTTTTTTTCTCATTTGTGACATTTACATTTGAGAAATTTTTATAACCTTCCATTGTATTCTTAAAGTAAATAAAGGCTTCCATCATACGTAGGAAATAAATTTTAAAGTTATAATTGAAGATTTTTTTCTATATTATTTTATTAAAAGAAGAATATCAGTTTCAGTGTTACATTGCCGTCTTCTGGTCTAAAGAACTTGAAACATCACAGTACCCTTGCATAAAGTCAGTAACCTAGTAATAGTCATGTTTACAATGGACAAGTTATAGACTAATGAAACCTAACTTACAAATAATTCATTTTCATCGCATATAAGCAACCATGCCCTAATCAGGATTCATATCTTGGAATCGCTTGGCTGATTTGGATACACTTCATTGATTAGGGATAGAGGTTACCTAAAAAGATTTTTGTCACTATAAATAACTGTAGGAAAGAATCCATGTTAGTTCACTCCTGCATAATTTTATTTCTTTAATGTAGATATTACTTAAATAGTTAAGGAATCAGCATAATAAATTGCTTTGTTTAAAGCATAGTGATTCTTTTCATAGACATTGATTTAAATCTTACTTGGAAGGATTCTGCAAAACAGATCTTTCTGTGAATCAGAGAAACTATTAAAAGTGTGAAGCTGGTGAGATGGTATAAAGAAATTAAAACTCTTTTTTAACATTAACAGAAATATTGATCTGTATATTTTTCTCTGGTTTCATGTGGTTGTGATAATTTTCTAGGGTGATAAAGATGAAAGGAAGAAACAGTTACCACGCACTCGCTCTGGACGTCTGTCTCGCCCTCCTCGTCATATGGTGAAGGACTACAAACGTCTTCATCATCTTGACTTTGCGGAACCAGATCTTGATGATTCTGATGGTGGCTATTCTGATTATCAGATCAGTGAAGCAGAAATGGAGGATGAAGTTAGAAGCACTAATGAAGACTTGGAACGTAATGAAGCATTGCTAACAGGTATTATTGCAATTAATGGCTTTGTATCTTTCACAACTGATGGGGTTTAAATTTGCCATCTTATGTAAACGTTATAATTAGTTCATCAAGTCTTGATAAAGATTTGCCTCAAATTCTTTTATAGTAACATTAGTAATATGACTTTATTTCTGGGTGAGATTGACACTCTTATTACATCTAACCCAATTATATGTGCAAATTCAATATTTTAGCCATCATTAATCCTCTAGCAAATAGTTATTTCTTCAATGTTCCCCTCATCATTGGTTAAATGTTTTTTTAAGGTGTCAGTCATGACTTTGTTGAAGTCTTCCTGATAAACCTTTTCTTTTGTATTTATTATTCTAAGTCAATGCTCATCTTACTTGTTTATAGCACAGCTTGCTTGATGCTTGATACTTGGTCTACAATTTTAAGGCAACATACAATCCTAGCAACTGCATTAGAAATTTGTGCAGAATTCAAAGTACGAAAGAGTTCATTACAACACAGAAATTGATGTCAAACACCAGGTTAAAAAAGTATCAGATAATTGTACAAGACCTAAAATTATGTTACATGAAAGAATGTGCAAACGTTAGGAATTATGCAAAGCCTGGATCACTGGAATCTGAATAAAGAATGTATCACCAAGATTACTTGAATCTATAAGGAAAAGGAACACGGCTGTTGTAAGACATCTGAGTCAGATAATAGCTCCAAATAGCCGTTGTTTGCGTGCAAACTTAACCGTTGAAGAGTTCCCACCAGCGGGGGTTGGGGTTCTCCGTGGTCGCGCTTGTAAGCAAGTATTGTTCTCGATACGTATTTCGACAACTAAGTTGCCATCTTCGGGAGAGAAGAATAACTGTTATTATTAAGAATTATGTTAAGTTATTAAACTTAATTATGATTAAGAAGTTATTCTTCTCTCCCGAAGATGGCAACTTAGTTGTCGAAATACGTATCGAGAACAATACTTGCTTACAAGCGCGACCACGGAGAACCCCAACCCCCGCTGGTGGGAACTCTTCAACGGTTAAGTTTGCACGCAAACAACGGCTATTTGGAGCTATTATCTGACTCAGATGACCAAGATTACCACTAATCAAATGAACAATATTTAACCAAATGATATCATCTTGCCAAACCCAACAAAAACAAAGTCTCACTTAATTCAGTCCTGTGAACTTTATGAATGCAGGTATTCATGAGAGTATTTAAATGACGCGCATTTGCAGTGTGGAAATAACACCCAAAATCTTGCTGCAGTTTTTAAAAGAGCAACATTCAAAAGGGGGTGTCATTTTCTTGTACAGATATTTTTTAGTGTAGATTTTTGGAAGGGGTGAATCAAAAAATAGTAAATTTGGAGAAAAAATTGGCACAAGGAATTATAGAAATAATTGAGAGGCTGTATATCTTATATCTTCGTGAAAGAATTTTTCAGATTCAAAAGGTGAAAACAATCTGTATAGATGAGTCTCTTTTTGTATCTTTTGAGATTTTATTAGAAAGATTTCTCATGTTTTGTATTGTATGAAATCAAGTTATGATTGAGTGAAGGAATTCATAATGGAATTTTTATTTCTTAGCTCATTTATACAAATCAGATTCAAAGTCGAATTAAGTAGATTGCTTTGTCCTTTATCATATCTAAAACAGTATGAGGGTATGGTGAAAAGTTCTCGGCCTGACACGGAGATGGTGTTCCAATCAGCAAAAATGTATGATCCCTGCCTGGGCACAGGTGTCATTAGTTCGTAAGACAAGTTTCAACTTGTTCTCTCAAGTAGTTTGTTTACACGTATTGTTGCAGTAGACTTCTTTCGTGTTTTTCGTTAAAATGGATAAACTTGAATATCATGCGGTCATAAAATTCTTTGTTTTGGATGGATTAACCACTAAGGATATTCATCCAAAGTCGACAAAAGTGTATGGGAACTCTGCTCCTTCAATGTCAACTGTTAAAAAGTGGGCAGCTGAATTTAAACGTGGTCGCACATCCCTTGAAGATGACCCACGTGAAGGACAGCCGAAAACCGCAACCACACCGGAAACCATCAAAAAGGTGCACGATACCGTGTTGGACGATAGATGAGTGAAGGTGAGCGAGATAGCTGAGGCCACAGGGATATCGGAAGAAAGGGTGCAAAACATCTTGCAGAAAGAACTGGGGATGCAAAAGCTCTGTGCAAGGTGGGTGCCACATTTGCTGAATGCCGATCAAAACCAAATGCGCAAGTGAATTTTGCAGCAATGTTTAGACCGATTCAAGAGGGCACCGACCGATTTTGTGCGGCAATTTGTTACCATGGATGAGACATTGGTCCACCACTACACGCCAGAAACGAAACAGCAGTCGAAGCAGTGGGTGGAAGCCGGTGGTTCAGCGCCAAAGAAAGCAAAGTCGATCGCAAAAGCTGGAAAGGTGTGGATCGCATGGCCGGTGTGTTTTGGGATGCAAAAGAAATCCTGTTAATTAGATTACCTTGAAAAAGGCAGAACAATTGCAGGCGAATATTACTCCAACCTTCTTGACCAGCTGGATGCCAAAATTCGCGAGAGAGGCCTGGCTTGAAGAAGAATAAAATCATCTTTCACCTGGACAACGCACCTGCTTACAAAGGTGCATTAGCGATAGGAAAACTACAGGTTATGGGGTATGATTTGCTCGGCCATCCCTCCTATTCTCCTGATTTAGCACACTCAGACTTCCACCTGTTCCCAAACTTGAAGAAATTTTTTTCTTAGAAGCACTTCGCTTCCAATGAAGAAGTTGAGAGGGCCGTAGATGGATATTTTCAAAGCCTTCCAGACTCTCACTTCTGGGAAGGAATACTGGTGTTGGAGAAATGCTGGACCAAGTGTGTTGAAGTCAAGGGAGATTATGTAGAAAAATAAAATAATTTTTAACTGAAAATTGCCGTCTTTCATTGTCAGGCCGAGAACTTTTCACCTTATCCTCGTATAATTAGGGTACAAATATTCCAAACTAGCCATATGGTAGCATTTTTATGAGTCCTTGTTTGCTAAATCTTTTATCATTCCATCAAAATTTCTTTTGAAAAGAAGAAAAAAATTTTCTTGACTGAAGTCTATTAAATTTTATGTTTGCTCTTATTCCTTAATCAGGAGGCCTTAAACACTTTTCCAAAAGTTTGCTAATCATTTTTTAAAGTAGTACCTATTCAGATTACTGAATTACGTCAATTGTATCTGATGATAAACTAGCTGTTACATTGGATGTTATAAATAAGAACAAGTTTCACAAATTAACCCAACTTTGACTTAGAGAGCTGCTCATCCTTTTTTGTCTACTTAAAACTGTCTGAACAAATTATTCAGTTCTAATTTCTTTGGAAACATTTTGGCTGACTCTCCATCTGCTGATACAACTTAGATTCTGCTAAATGGTCTTAGTCTTTGTAGAAGAACCTAATTTGCCCAAAAACTCCATGGAAATCCTAAAAAAAGTTGATAGAATATCAAAGGTATAAAATACAACTTTAATGTGAACCAAGTTACACTTAATCAGATTGGAATTGCCAGTGTATTTCTATGAGCCAGGGAATACCATGATTAAAAGGAGCAAAATTAGTTATTTTAAATTTAAACTACTTTGGTTTTTAATTAAAAAAGGAAGAATCTTCCAAAAGAGAAGATACTGTTTGCCGTAGTGCTCAAGTGGGATGATGCTAACTGGGTGGATAACTAGAACTAATGGCCTATTGGTTAGATGAAAAATTCAGTATGAGGTGTGATAAAATAAAAAGCAGAATTTTTTTATTTCCAGGACTGTATAATTCCAATTGTCAAATTTTTTTTATGTGTATTGGTACACATGTCCCTAACGTACATTGTTATGGGCACTCATTTTGAAAGATAAGTCTATTGTTGACAGTCAAAAAGGTTACACATGATTAACTGTGATCGGCAGTTTTTGACTTGTGGCAAAAACGGAACAAAGAATTTGCATTTAATTCTGCATTGGAAACGGAATAAAGTGCTGCACCACATTGGAAATGTTAAATGTTGCTTTTGGGGTACGTTCAATGAATAAAATGAGTGTTTACAAGTGGCACAAACGTTTTCAAGAGGGTCGTGAAGACACTGAAGATGGCAAGCGCCCTGGACGTCCCAGCACATTCACAGCTGATGATAACGTCAAAAAGGTGAAGAAAATTAATGTAGATGGTCGCTGAATCATTATCAGAGAGGTTGCTGATGAGGTTGGCATATCGTTTGGCTCATGCCAAGCAATTTTTATGGATGTTTTGAAAATGAAATGGGTGGCAGCAAAATTTGTCTCAAAATTGTTGAATTTTGACCTAAAGCAGCACGGAGTGAACATTGCTCAAGAGTTGCTGAATGAAGTCAATGATGATCCAGAACTTATATTAAACGGGTTATAACTGGTGATGAATTTGTTGTACAGGTATGACATTGAAACTAAGGCCCAGTCATCACAATGGAAACTTCCAAAGAACCAAGACCAAAAAAAGCACGTCAAGTTTGATTGAATGTGAAGGTTCTGCTCACGGTTTTCTTTGATTTCAATAGTGTAGTGTATCATGAGTTCTTGCTACCAGGTTGTACGGTCAATAAGGAATATTACCTGGAAGTTCTATGCTGTTTTCATGAAGCAATCCAAAGAAAACAATTGGACCTGTGGCGAAACAATTCATGGCAATTGCACTATGGTAACTCACCAGCTCACACCTCGCTGCTTGTTTGTGAATTTTTGGCGAAAACCAACACCATTATGATGCCTCAACCACCGTATTCACCGGACATGGCCCTCTGTGATTTCTTCCTATTACCAAAACTGAAGAAAACCTTGAAAGGATGATGTATTTGCAATATTGAGGAGATCAAGATAGAATTGCCGATCATAATATACATGTGCAACCTTTTTGACTGCCAACTATAGACTAAGCTTTCAAAATGGGTGCCCTTAATAACATATATTATGGACATGTCTACCAATGCACAGAAAAAAATTTTGACAATTGGAATCATACAACCCAGGAAATCTAAAAATTCAGTTTTTTTTATCAAACCTCGTAGATGACCAGGGGATTAATTGCGGCCAAGGGAAACCTTGACTATTGATTTCTTGATGATAATGTTGGAAAAAACAGGAGAATCTTCAAGCGAGAGTTAATGTGATGGAAGTGATTAGGTTTTAGTGCTTAGATGGTTTAAATTCATTACTAAACATTTACTGTTCTCATTTCATTTGTATTACTATTTTATCATTAATTACAAGTTAGATTTATTTTAAATTGACAATAAGTTAAATGGAAGAGGAGACAAACATTTTTACAGCATATTTGGTTTTGATGGAGTTTCCTAAAAATGTCATTTTGCCATGAAAAGTCAACATTATACTTACAATGTAATACTTCAATAATTTTACTCAAAATTATTTTTGTAGTGTTATTACACACAATTGTGCACAACTTTTGTGAATATAATAGAACTATTTACACAGTGGTGAGATATATTTTCTATATTTTTCCTTGAGGCTGTAAATTTTGTTAAATATTATCCTCTTCTTTTAAACTACACATCTCATTTTTTGTGAATTGAATGCTTTCAATAGTGATTTTATTTCATATTTCCCTGTGTCTTTGCAACCACTTACTCCAAATTTAAATATTATGCATACTTCTATTATACTAAAAATCAAGTAAATTCTTAAATGTAATGAATTTTGCTTTGCTGTAATAATCTCAATCCACCTTTGTCTTCCACCTATCATAAAAATTTACATATTTTTTATGGTTCTCTGCAGATATATAACAACGTGAATTTTGTTACAAAAAATCTAGATAACTGTAGTTAATGAACNGAACTGATATTTATGATGTGTTTCTATAAATTTAGTGAGTTAAAAAGGAAATTAATATTTGAAATATTTTCACAGAAAAGATTGGAAATTTTACAGAAATTGAAGTCATGAGTTTACTCTGTAGTAATTATGCTGTACTTTATTTGAAAAATATTTAATTGTGACTACATACTGTGCAAAATTTTGCAGTGTATGATAATATTCAAAACAGGGAGTGGCACATAAAGATAGTTTTCTCTGGGAGTTACACATAAAGAAAGTTTTCTCTCACAAAAATCACATAATTATGTTGTGAACGCTTGTTATTGCGTCAAACTGTTCATTATGCTCTAAATTGTTTCTCTCTTAGAGCATCTAATATTTCAGCACTGGAGAAGTTATCTACTAAGTCATGATGCCCCTTGTTCTCATAATCACCAGCCAGTGTTTGAACTATTCTTGAACTGAACCTTCCCTCATGTTTATTCAATGAGTCATCCCCTGTGTAGACCTGGAATTTCAACAAATATGCTGTACTTTCATCACAGATAGACCATAATTTTATTCCCCATTTATAAGAAGTCTTTGGTAGTATATACTGTTTGAAACAATCCTGCCTTTCAAATTACTATTGTTTCATTAACAGATAACACTGTGTTCATGTGGTTCATAAATGTACAAATCCTTGGCCATATTTATCAGGGGACTAACTATATACCATCTATTTCCCTCATCTTTCTTTTAGTTGTCTGCTAAATGGAGAAAAGAATGAATCAATATGTACTGCTCTCTGCTAAACACAAAAAAATCTTGGAGTTTGAGTCTCAAACTTTATTGTTGAAAATATTTTCAACATTCCCCCTGTAAAACAATCCCATTTCTATTTGTACACTTACAAAGGCTTTTTTTTACAGAAATGCCTTCCCAGGGTTTGTTAAAGTCTTGGTTATATCCATCACATGGTTTAATTTGTATTATTGATTGAAGCAAAATTTTGTTTGTTTAGAAAAATGAAAAAAAGTGAGTTTCAAGCTGTGATTAAACACTTATTTAAAAGGCTTAATACCAAAAGAGATCGAAGCTGAGTTGGATGAAGCTCATGGCACATCTGCTCCTGTGTTTGCAATTGTTTACAATTGGGTAAATGTGTGTAAACATGTCTGTACATCCACAAAATATGAACATTTTGGGGGACGTCGGGGGGGGGGGGGTGACTACCCCTGAAATGATTGATAAAATCCATGATATGGTTTTGAGTGAGTATGCAAAATAGTTGATGCCACAGGCATATTGCAAAGTACAGTGTTTTCAATTTTGCGCGAAAAATCGAGTGTGAAAAAATTCTCGCCAAGATGGGTGCTGCATTTGCTCTTAGAGGAGAGTAAATGCTATCCTGTGGTTGATTCTGAGTCTATTTTGGCTCTTTTCTGTCACAATCCTGACAAGTTTCTGCATCAATACATAATTGTGGACAAAACATGGATACCCTACTACACTCCAGAGACAAAGGAAGTCAAAACAGCTTTTTTTATATGCAAATGGGCTCCAAAGAAGGCGAAGACAGTGAAATCAGCTGGCAAGGTGATGGCCATGGTTTATTGGGATGCATGTGGAATCATCTACATAAATTACTTGGAAAAAGGTCAAACGATGACTGGAGAGTATTATGCATTGTTATTACACTAGTTGAGCAAAGAAATCAAGAAAAAATGTCCCTATTGGAAAAAGAAAAAGATCCTCTTCAATCAAACCAATGCATAAGTGCACACCTGATCAGTTTCGATGGTCTAAATTATGGAATTAAAGTTTGAATGATTATAACATCCACCACATTCAATGAATTTGCCCCCCAGTGACTTCTTTTTATCTCTAAGCTTGAAAAAATGGCTCACCATACAATGGTTCACTTCGAGGTTATTGTCCAAACATGCCTATTTTGAGGACATTTCAAAATCCTACCTTTTGGACAGCTTAAAATAAAGTTGGAGAAATGCTTGGAAAAGTGTATAGTTTAAAATATATTATGTTGAAAATTAAAAAAAATGACAAAATAATTTCTTTTTCTAAGGACTTGTTGAACAAACCTCATATCTTCTTAATTCTCGCAAATTAGAAACTATTGAAAAATATTCCACCAAAATGTATCTAAATTCCACTTTTATTCATGAAAGTTTAATATCATTTGGTTTTGTGATACAGGGTTAATAAGATGACTTAATATTGAATTCGTCTTATACCTACATTTGTATTTAATTTTGCCACAATGAAATTTACCTGTAAGGCAAAATGCACTGCGAGTGATGTCATTACACACACTTGAACAGAAGCATGTATGAATTAAGCAGATCAAGACTTTTGAACAGGATCTATTTAAATCTGTATGTTTGTTATGTTTATGATTTGTTTCCTTAATTAAGCATTCACTTATATTATTTCAGGTCTTACCTCCTCAAAAAGGAAAATTTCATCTCACTTTAGATGTCCTACTTGCCAGAAAGTTTATTTAGGACATAGGAGAATGGCTCGCCATTTTGAAATGTATCCTGATCATGGAAACATACAGGATCTTCCAAAGCCTGGAAGACCTTCAACTGATGTCTCCAACTCAGGTATGATTATCAAAACATCTTGGTGATTCACCTTTGATTAAATTTGTTGCTGATAAAAATTAATTTTTCTCATATTTTCATATTTTTATTTGTTCTTATTCTTTTGTTGGCCTTTAAACCATATCATCATGCCCTCAATAAAATTAAGTATCTTTTATACATTAGTCATTTACTCTTGGAATATGTTTCTATTTGGCTTCCTACTTTCTACTCTTCTTGAATGCTAATGCAGAAATACTGTAGATTTGATGATGGTTTCTTTATGGAGTTTGTTTGTTTCCTTCTTTCAGGAAATTTAGATTCTTTTACAAAAAGAAAATCAATTTTAAAACTGGATAATTTTATATAAAATCTACTTCTGTTGTAAAATTTTTTCTTCCTATTTGTAAAAAAATAGTCTGTTTTAAAGATGAAAAGTCAGAGCTTTGTATAGGAAATTACTAATAATACTATCAGTCAGCTTTTAATAATGTCTGAACTGCAACATCTGATATGAGACCAATAGAATACTATGATTGGAAGAGGCACTATCCTTGATGTAATATTGAGGAATTTTTAGTATTGCTAAAATAATGATTTAAAGGAAAGTATTGAAGAAATGAAACTGGGAGAACGAGGTGTATGATTCTTTCTTTGATCTCCTTTTGTTTTTCATTAGATGACCTACCATTGTTTTTTTTTAATGGCAGAACTTTTGTATGTATAACTTTTACGTCATCAATAGGAAAATAAGGTTATTTAAAATCAACATTCGTGCAATTCTGTATTTTTAGTTAGTTGCTAAAGAATTAGTAAAGGGCATGGCTATCATATTCTCACACACAATTATTTTCCAAAGTAAATCCTTAGCTTATTCATTGTGGATTATGCTATGAGCTATGTGTAAACAATCATGTTTGGAATTTTTCCCCATCAAACAAAATTTTAATTGTAAGGTTGTAATGTTTATTGCATAACTTATACCATAGCATAGTGTAAATATCCATTCATTTCTATACATCCATAAACACTCATGATAGATTTGAAATTGGAATTGCCTGAAGATAACTACATTAAATTTTATTGATGCAGCAATGTTTGAGAATTACCTGAACTCACACCTCTAAAACTTTGTATATCCATGTGAAACATTTTTATTAAAAATCTATTAAACTTTTCCCTATACTCTTCCAACACCAATAGCTACCTTGATTTCTTCCACCTCCTGCATGGTTGGTTTTAAGTTTGCCCCTGAGATTTATATATCATAATTATTTATGCTGAAATGGAATGAATTTGCCTCTTCATTAGGCTTTGAATGCTATACTAATTCCTATCACTGTATGAGTCAAAATCATATTGTATCTTCATGGGAAATGCATGAACTCAGTTTTAAGAATTGCTTTGATCTTACCACCAAGACAATAAGGACAAAATATTGCTAAATAATTGTTTATTTTATAAAAATTCTTGTAATTTCAGATCAAAAATTATGTTCTTTGACCAAAATAATAATGTGTTTAGTTTCACTTCTTGTGGTACTTGTACTCAATTTTGTAGGGACATTATTTTAAATTTAATTTTCTAAAAGAAGTTAAGCCTGCAAGAGGTGAAAATGAACTTGAAATCAATTTATTATCTGAATGCTTTGGAGTCAAACCCAGCATTATTACAGTATGAACCCATCAAAGTCTTTTATCCATGTTTAACTCCCAATCATGCAAAATTTGGTTGAGATCAATGGAACACTTGAGGAGGAAATCTCCAGGAATGTAAATTTATGGAGAGACAGACAGAGAAACTAAACAAACTGTTTATATAATTGTTATTAAATAATAATTATGTATGAAGTACCTTGGATGCTATTGATAAAGCAGGTTTGCTTCCTTGTTCATTGGAAGATGTTTTCTGTATTTACAAGACAAAATTTGTTGTGTGTTGCGTAGAAACATGAATGTATTTTTTGAAAGAGCATATTGTGACATTGTCACAGTTCACTTTAAAATGTTATGATATCTTAACAATCATTGCTGTTACAGTTTTTTTTTTCATGTGCATCATCAAATAGAAGTTGTTTACCAAAGAACATAGTAAATAAGAAATTCTTGGATTTTTATTTATTGGCCATCATTAGTATAATTTGCCTATTTGCAGGTGCCAATTCAAAGGATATACTTAATCCTGTGGTTGATGGAGTGAGTGAAAACTCAGGACAGTCCAGAGTTGAAGGTGCTGGTGGTGTTGGTAACACTGAAGAACCAAGAACACCACCTACTGATCCATCAACAGGTTTGCCCGCTGCACTTCAAGTGATGCGTAATGTTGTAGGTGGTCCAAATGGCATGGTCAGGCACGGTGGGCCACCGTACAGAAGAAGAGGAAGAAGAAGGGGGCCACATGCTTATATGACTCCAGAGGCTCGAAGTGAGCGCCGAATAGCAAAACTTAGAGAGGTAAGATTATTTTGAGAATGTGAAGTTACTTTTTTAATTATCAAAAGAACTTCATTTAAGTAGCCAATCAAAGCCAGCAAACCTGGTGTTTATTCCATTATATTCTGATTAAACATATTACCGGCTGCAAAAGAAAATTGAGTAACTTTGAAATTTACATGTTTCTGATCAAACTTGTTTGAAAATTAGTTTGCATGACAGAATGGTGCAAAAATTAATTCAGCATTGTAAGCTTATAATAAAAGGCTTATGAAACTAGGAAAGTAATTTTAGTGTACTTCCCACTCAAAGGATCCTGTTTGTCTTTGTGAATTTTTGATTGTCCTCTAGAGGGGTTCCCAGATAGCTGAATGGGTATTGTGTTTGCCCACAGTAAAAGCCATCCCAGGTTTGATTCCTGGTGGTGGCTCATTTGAGCAAAATGACCCCAGTAGTCAAAGCTCTTTTAATAATACTAATGTCCTCTCATTCTTTAATCAGCTCTTAGTACTATAGTAAATTCATTCTATTTAATAACAGTTTTATGACTCAGCATAATTACCGGTATAAGAGGATAAATATGTTAAATTGCCTAGTTATTAATGAATATCTTCAATAAAACCATAAACATAAGAATACTCTTAAAGAGAGATACTTAGCATGATTACACACAATATTTAGAGCCTTAAATAAGTTACATATTTATGTCAACAGATTATAGGAACTTGTGAACCTCGTGAAGTGGTTGAAGTAGCAGGATCCATAGTTGCAGAGACTTTAACAACTTGGGAAATGCTACTTCTTCGAGCAGAAGGATTCTATCGATCTGGTACTTCAACAAATGCTGCGCACATTGGCTCAGTTTGCCAAGAGTTACGAACTGTGCTGAAGGAGGCTAGCTCTGTAGTGGGACCGATGCTTGTGCCTATATCATCACCTACTGAATCTGTACCTGCTGCTAAGCTAGTTGATAATGAAGCTAAGCCAAAGAAACCTATTAGAAGCCATCGTCTTCAGGTAACTACTGCTAATGATACTCCCCCTCATGATTAGAGAACTTCAGACACTGGATATACCTCAGTTTAAATACCATCAAATCATGACATCAACCTCTAAACTGTAAAATATGTATGAATATCTTTTGATTGAGTAACATAATCTCGTGCTTCTTAAAATCATCTCCTTATCCAATTTACTATTTTTTTATAGTTGTAGTAGCTGTTTTAAGTTGTTAGTAGCTGCTCAATGTAGACTTTATATTTGTTTGCTGAATAATACCACTCTCCTGTTGAATTTAAATGGTGTCTTTGTTAACTTAGGAAAAAGAGTCAGGTGATAATTCAACCAAAATATTTAACTTCTCTTGAATTTTTAACTGCCATACATTCAATAGTAATAGTAGGTAGTTTTATTTCAAATGTCTGTTATATTATTGATAGTATCTAGTGTAATTCTAAAATTTAATTGATATATTTATTAGATGCATAATGAAGATCTGGTTCTAGTTGTAAGTGTAGATTATATTGAAATGGTTGTCTCTGAATAACAGTAACATTATAGATATCTGTTAAATAAAAGTAAAAGAATTAAGTTAAAGTAGTTTCTCAGCTATCCAAGAGAAATAACTTAAAAGTATGCGCTGTATCTAATGTTGGCTATAAGTCAACCTTTTAATACAAAATTTGAAGAATCTAAATCTGAATTGTTTGTAAGAGAGATTCAAGGTAAGTTTAAAAATTTTGTTGAGTTGTGAGTCAAACTTTACAAAAACTCACCATTGGTCTATACACTGAAATAATGGAAACAAACACTGAATATTTACAACCAGTTAGTAAGTCTGATTTTATTATTTCAAGTTAATTCAATTATGATAACCTTGGAAAGATGTTGTCATTATGCTATTGCTTTCTTGAAGAAGTACTGCGAAATCATAAAACTCCAATATGTGTTAAACATTTTCTCATATTACTTTAGAATACAACTTCTCAGTTTCTCATTTTAAGATAAAAATTTCACATCTTTAAATAAAAATGTCTCTGCTGAAGTTAGCTTGATAATAGAGTTACCAGTATTTAGTGATAACTGTAAAATGAAAGATCTACTCTCAATGGTTCTCATCAATGTCGAACTATTCATTAAATTTTGGCACAAAGCTGCAGATATCTAAATTATGAAATTAGACTTAAGTATTCAAAACAAATGGTTGTATTAATTCCAGAAGAAAAAGTTTGTTCCATTTTCTTTAATAGGTATTGAAACTAAAATTTTCTTATAGACTTGTTCTAAAATACCAATATACCTTAGTACATTGCTTTCCAACTGTTTGGAATCAACTCTGGCGTTGAATTTCTAATTTTATGTATCTCTGGCAGTTGGTGTAGTAAATCTTCGGTACATTTACTGTGTTTGAAATCACCAATGACACCAAGTATTGCTAAAGAAATTACCCTGGTTTTTAATGCGAAGGTTGGACATTTTTTATTGTTTTGCTCATTCCTAACACATCAAAAGAGGTGGGATGAAGATGTGGGTCAGCCTTGATGTATTTCAGTTCATGATTAAAAGAAAGCATCATGTTAAAACTGAAACTTAAAAATTATATGAAGCTAACTGAACTTTTAATAGAGCGGTTAAAACTTTGTTCTTGTGTTTGCCACACAGTAATAGGGGTGCATTTTATATACCAATGTGTCTTATATTCTTATTATGTGTCTTATATATGTCATATACAGTAAGTATAAATATATAGTATAAATATACTATATATAGTCTTACAAGTTAATTAATTTATCAAGTATTAATATTAATTTCATCAATTTCAAGCTATCCATACATTACCTCTTAATTATTTAGTTTGATTGGACTACAGTTCGTTGTTGCTTTTACCTATTACAGGTTTTTGTCATAATGAACCTATTATATGTAATCTTCAACTCATTGTAATCTTTCAAATCTCAGTATTAAATGAATTCATCGCATTTAATGCTTGGTCTACTAACCTATGCTAATATGTTTCTGTGAGGTGCAACCTAAGATTAAAAACAGTGAAGGAATTGGATGTAAAGTCTTCTATAAGAAATGGTGATTGCTATTATTGTCATATTTTCTTGTTTCAATAATTGCTAGTATTTCAATTTAATAATCTCATATAGACTTGGAACCTAATCATTCCATTGAAAAATCTCTAAATATTCCATTTAAAGATCCAATCAAAGTAATTCTGTAAGATATGGTAGTATGAAATATAGCCATTTATCTGTTATTTGAGACACTGCCTCAGATACGTGTTTATGATTGAATATTTTCAATGAAGAGTCTCGTACTTCATTTTGGGGAGCTTGATTAAGTATAAACTTAACATGATAATGATCTTACATTACATCTTACTTGGTTTCAGGAGCATTTAGAATGGGGTTACTGATTTTTTATGCTCTATTCGGTTTTTAGTTACCTTGCTATGATGAATGACTCAGCAGTCTGGCCTTAAGTGATCTAGCTAGATCAGTTTTCACATTGAATGCTTTATCCATCTCTCTCCTCTCCTGAGAGACTCCTGAAAGCCAAATGAGTATTTGGGGTAACCATTACTGGGGGATTTTTGCATATTAATTAGTTTCTTATGGTTTTCATCGTTAGATTATTCTTTAGTAACTGTTTTGGTAACATTTAATTTTTGATCAATCATTCTTTCTACTTTTGAGTTTCTCTAATTTATTTCTTTTTTTAAATAGTAGTAAGAAGCTAATAACACCAAGCTTTTCCCAGTTGTGTTATACTTAATGTATTATTTTTATATTAATCATTATTAATATGATATATTTGTATATTGGATTCTCTTGTGGTTTAGTAAAAGTTCTATGATTCATTCAAATCAGATGATCTGCTTAGTGTTAGTAATAATCATCAATGAGTCAGTGGTGTTTGAAATGTTTCATCGAAGGCTTACAAGCTAGATTTTGTTTTAACTTCTTAATATAAAGTGGTCACGATTTTTTACCATCAATTTTTAAGTCATGCTTGCTTCATTTAAAAGATATATACAGGTATAGAAATAATAAAGTTAATAAATTGTGATAAAGAGCACCAGTAGGTCAAGGAAGTGCCTATTAATAATGAATTTTAGAACCCATAAGACTACTGAAAAGTAGAAATATCTGATAACATATAGAACAAAAATTATCATTAAATATAGAGAAATTTCTCAAAACATATTATAATTTTGTTGTAAATTAAGATTTTGTGATGCGAAAAATATTTGCACAATTGTATCATTTTAATTCTGTAGCTATTCCAATTAACTGATAATGCTCATGTCATCTTTCAAGAATAGCAAGGAATTATTTGCAAACTCAACTTCATCAATTGATATTAAGACAATAGTGTTCAAAAGTGACAAATATTTATTAAACATTGGCACATTTTACTAGGGCTTAATTCTTTGAAAGAATTGAACAATTTTTTATGATAAAATGAGAACCCTTGATCGATTTTGTAATTAACCTCACATGATCCTTAAGTTTAAATCTAATGTGATCTCTAGTTCATACCTTTTTTAAGAACCTGCGATTGCATGAATCTGTATTAAATGACAGACATTAAGATTCTATTAGTTGGAAATAAAAATATCCTGAAGCTCCATGAAGATACTAGAAATAAGCTGTGAGAGTATCAAAGGCATACAACACAACTTAAACTTGAACTGAGTAACATCATATTTCATGCAGGAAATACCACCATTTATACGAAAGGAGCAAAATCAGTTATCTTTTAAGCAGTAGGAAAATATAAATTACAAATGTCTGCAATGCTTCACTTTCTAAAAGAAGAAAAATACCTTAGTTTTATTTAAACAGGAATAATCTTTCAAAGAGAATATACTGAGTGCAATAGTGTTTAAATGTAACTAGATGGATGACCGGAACCAATGCTCTATTGGCTTGGTGAAAAACAGAGGATAAAGGGTAGTTGGTAATCGATTTCTTGATGATAAGATAAAGTTATTTAAATGAAAAAGGCTAGAAATAATAAAACAAACTTTCAGAAGGGTACAATAAGTATAATGGTTAAAGTAGAAAAAAAAAGTTTGTTGACGACAGAAGATAAACACCAGAACTGAACTGAAAATTGATTATCTCATTAAACCAGAGCAAAGAAAGTAACAGAAAATATTGTGGTTTAATATCCTTCCTGACATAAAGTAATTTAAACTTTATAATTGGGTATAAGAATGCACACTTTGCAATATTTCACTCTAAATATCTAAGAATTACAATGGTATTGTGCATAATCAAGATAGTTATGTACCTGAAAAATTGTAATAAAATTTTTATTTTACAATTTTGATATCATATTGTTTTGTATCATCTTGAATTTTCATGAAATTTGATCAAAAAATTTTCCCTAATCTAAAGGACTGAGAATATAGGATCGTCTTGTATTTGTGGTGTCTTTTATTTTTCTAAATACTGCAAGTTAACTGCCTTTTGTATTGAAATACAGTGGGACTTAATATAACAGTTATCAAATTTTTAAAAGTTGTTTTGAAAAAGTAATTTCAGATAAGCTTAATGGAGCTGAGAAATTCTGAAAACTAAAATGGTGGTGTTTTTGGTTATTTGATACTTTCATTTGTCTTGAAATAGATTATTTTTATATTCCCTTATTTTGGTAGTGGTATTATAAGTGAATCATTACTTTTTATTTACATTTTCAGATCAATGATGATAAAATTGCTGCTATGTTAGGAGTGAAATGTGGCATGTATCTTGTGAGTGAAACAGATGACCAGAAGCTGTTATATAGAGTGCCATGTAGAACAAGTACTTTAGAAGATTCTCATTCCACAGAGAGTGGCAAAGATGTTGATGCTTCCCAAAATGAGAAGGACAAAGATATGCCTCCTCCATCTGAGCCTGCTGCAAAGAAACAGAAGCTTGATGAAAATATTTGTGAACAGGAAGGGGTAGAAGAAGGGTTTGTAAAATCGGATTTACATAATTCAGTGGGTGATGAATGGCAGAAAAGCCATTCAGGAAAAAATGATATTGAAGAAATGTTATCAGGAGAGATGTGTGAATCAAATGAGGGTGGAGGGGTGACTGGATTAACTCTCCCAGGTGCTACTGAATCTAATAGTGAAGTTGTTTCTGCATCATCTCCTTGTGTTCCCTTACCAGAAGTTGAAGATGTTCCTTGTGTTGAAGATGATGTTGGAGAAGTTACAGCATCTGGTGATCATAGCTCAGTTCAAGCTGTAGATGAGCTAGTTAGCCAGCATCTTGAAGAGATGAAAATCGATAAAGGTCTGGATTATGCCATTGCTCCTAAACCAGCTCCAGGTACCTCGCTTGTGGTGGTACCTGTTGGTTGTGGTACAAGTGTATCTACTTCAGGTATTCCTTCAAACTTTGACCATCTGCAGGACCATTTTCCTTCTTCAGAAACCCAAGACTCAGCTGCCATAGATCAGTCAATGGTGAAAGATAAATCTCAAAATGATGGGTCTATTCCTAATGAATCTTTTCCACCTTCTCTTACCTTATCTGAAGTTGTCCATCAGGAAGTTGAGGACCCATCAAAGTTGCAGCAATCTATGGACAGTGTTATTTCTCAAGACAGTGTGACGAAAGAACTTCATGTGGATCACACCAATAGCAAAGTAGAAATGAGCTTTCAGCTGCCTCCAGATAGGTCAATGAACCTAGATTTGACAGGCAGTAGTATTGACATGAGCTTGGATTCAAACATAGAGAGTGGACCTGAGCTAGATTTTGAGGCTTTAAGTGAAGAATTCAATAGAAATACTCAGAGTTGATCCTGAAATTTGAGAGTTACTGTAAATATGATCTAGTGGGTATTTTTGTTTTCACTAGTTTGCTCCAATTTCATTTATAAATATACATTGTTCTCAGTTTCCTAATGTATGTACATTTCATATTCAGTGCATGGACCTGAGCCAAAAGAATTTTGTATTCACTAGCCAAAATTCTCAGCAGATTTAAAAAAAGCTATGAAATTTATAAGGACTTGTATATACATGTATGATGACTTTGAGCATTATAAGATGTGATTATCTTGTATCTTAATCTCTGCTCTCAAAGTTGTCTCATAAAATATGGTACAAAATATGGATAAATACTTTTTCTTACATTATATGTGGTAAGTATTAACCTGTAATTTGTTTTTGTTATGTTGACATAATGCAGCCATTTATTTGTTATTAATAAATATATGCTGTCTTGTATGCTGAGATGCCAAAGCAAGATGCTAACTTGGTGCTGAACTTTGGATTTCACATGCATTTTCACAAAAATAAACCTCCAGTGTTCTTTTTAATCTAAAAATTTGAATCTGTTGAGGCAAGTATTATTCTTTTGACTGTCTCTGTTTCTATTTGCAAGCAAATGCTGGAATGCTGTGATTAATTTAAGCATCACAGAGTTAGAAACTATATGAAAATTGCATCAAAATGTTATATTTTAAATACAAAGGTTACATTAATGTTTATGTTTGTAAATCTTAATAATTCAAATGGAAGCCTAAATGGTGTTTGAAAATAAAAAAAGAGGAATAATTTGTACAGATCTTCATTCAATAGGAGAATTTTATTAATTTTATTTTTCTGAAAATATAATGAAACTACTTGCCTTTAGTGTAAGGAATTCTATAATTTCTTTTTGCAGGAAATGTTAACAGTCCTATCTGAGATGGGTAAATAAACTTTTATAAATGATCTTTATTCACTCTCATGGTAATATTTCCTAATTTCATTGCCCCAAAAGTGTACTGATTTTGCACAAAAGTTACTTTACCAACGCTAGAGTAACAAATTGCTGTTACAGTCATTGTCATTAATTTTTGAATAATTGAAAAGCTATACTCAATTAAAAAGTGAAGTTTTAGTTGAAACCTTGTTCTTGCCATGTATAGATGTGAAGTGTACAGTAAGTGTGAGTATGAGGATCACTCAGTTACCTAATTCCACATAACCCTACATACAATGTTACTTTAAATATACTTCACTGAAATATTTGAGATGGCTTCCCACCAATATTGGAATTTCCTATGGTTTATAATGAACTTGGTAAGATGTCTGCGCAAGATTAATCGTTGTGTGACATTTGTTTCGAGCTTGTTTGGAATTCTTAAAATTTCGTTATTTTACTAAGATTTTCAGTCACCTCTCGACCCGTGATAATCCTTATATCTAATTGTTTCTTTTGCTGCAATATACGGTTATTTAAATCATAAATGAAATAGCCGGTAACTATCTCAGGCTTTATGTTCGTAATTATCTTCATGGAAACTAGTCTCAGTCGTGTATTGTGTGGTAATAAGAATTCCTCATAAAGTTACTTCGGAGAAGGGAAACTGTAAGATATTGACATTTCTTGACTAAATTTCACGTGAAGAAAACAACGTGAATTTTTTTAATTTTCTGAATGGAAATCTGCAAATATTAGTTCAAAAGGTTAATCCTCGAAGAATGCTCTAAAATACCTGCCATCTACTATAACTTAATGTATCGGGTGATAGTATGACTCATGAAAAGGTTGCTGAGTTGCGGTGATCATCAGATTTAAGGAAAACTGACATTCCGTAACTTTCTCGTTATATTACCGAACAGAAAAATTTTCTTGCTGAAATACAAAGATTGTTAGATCCTGTCATCAGAAACAAGTGCACCGACAAGGGTCAATAAAGAGAAGTTCGGACGGTTGTTTAATTTTGAGGTAAAGTTGTAATGATCATATACTGACGACCTTATTAGGCTACTCCTAGTTAATTTAGCACGTAGTGGTCGGATGGACGTACCTTCAGTGTCTATAATTCGTTTTAGTGGGTAATTACAGATGATTTTTCATTTGAAATCAAATTTATTAATTCATCACTGCCATAATATTTGACAAAGGCATTTTCCACTCCTTTTAAGACGTTTGTTGTACGAGTAAATAATTTCCCACTCATTATATGACATTAATTACGATTATGATATTCATACGAACACCAAGTTCAACGAGCTTTAAGTGCGCTCGATTCATGTGGATAATAAATGACGTAAGAACAAAACAAGCAACATCGTTTACTTTCTAAAGTGGAAATTTATTTCAACGGGAAAGATTCAGTATCCCGGTGACTTTCCTTCCTCATTACAACTCTTATTGAACGGTAAGTTATGGGAGATATCCGTAAAGTATTTTCAAAAGAGTGTCTTAATAACAAATTACGACAAATGTATAAAATAGTTATAAAGTTAGTGTCTCACAAATGAAAAGAATAGAGGTCTGCCTGCGTAATCGCAACAAATCACACCATACTTTGAAAGAGACTTTATCTTCATTAGCAAGATTTAGAATCGCGAAATTAAAGCCCAAATGCTACATAAACTTCCTTGATTGGGTGGCACCCTTGGTTCACCAGCTGATCGCGGAAAACAGTTGGTGGAGAAAACTTCATGTTTATTTTATCATGGCCTCGCAATAAATAGGACGCGAAAGGGACCCAGCTAAGTTATGATGATGCAAAGGCGTTTCAGTTTTTTGCTTCACAGGAAGAAGTGATTTCAATATTTAGTTGATAAGTTTTGAGAAGAGTTGCCAAGTCCTGGAATGTCGATTGACTGCGAACCTGACGTCACATCATTATGTGATACTGTGGGGAGTTCCTCGGTGTATACCCGCAGTGTTTTCAATATATTTCTATTTGTACGTGATTGTGAAGTGAATAACGTATTGAACAAGATTAATCACACTAATTTGATGTGAGAATCGTGATTCTTCGTGCATGTAATTCGAAATTTCATTTAAACTTTTGTATATGAAGGAGATAGTACGCCAGTGTTTGTTGAACGGTAAGCAGGGTAACCTTGAGAAGGATTATCGCTGTCTGTGTATACCTTTGTTAATTCTGAAATAGATTACAATTGATCGAATATAATCATCTCCGCACCGTACAGCAGTGGATATTTTAAGTTATTCCAACCATATGTTAGGCAACAAGTTCTTACGTTTCAAATGGTCGTTAGCATATGAAGACATTTTTAAAAGTAGGTCGTAAGGTAATTTTCTATTTCGGGGATATTTATGTAAAAGTAAGTTGATGCATATGATGTATTGCTATTTCTCTGTACATCAAAAATGAAACTTTGCTCTAGTCTTAAATTTCTTGGATTAAAGAGAAAAAAAATTGTGATATAAATACAACTTTTTTAGTTATAAGATTTTACCTTCTACAGATGTCAATTATCGTATTTTCCCTAGGTTATGTATGGAAATTATTATTTGGAATACCAAGAAGTCGTTTAGTATCTCTTTACCGAAATTAATGCTGTTAAGTTTCGTTTTCGCTCGATACTTAAAAGATTTTCGCTTACGCGTTAAATATGTGTAATTGAGAGGACACGTTCCGTACATTTTCCCATTGTTTTCTACATCGCTAAGTAAGTTTCCAGTAATAAATATCGCCATTGCATGGGCACGGAACATTGTTTGCGTTTATTGTATGACTCATGACTTATTTAAAACATGATGGATCCTGTGATAATTTCGTGTTTTTCGCTATTTTGAAATAGAAATATATCCTAGCACTTATATTAACCTCGATTTTACTCATCGGAATAAAAATTTCTTTTCAGATGCTACGGAGAAAGATTCAAAAATAAGTTTTTGTTAGAGAATGCTGTCAAAGTGTGACGTTTTTTCACAAGTGAAGTTTTTGATATATCATACTTTGGGCCGAAAAAGAGAACCAGAATCTGAATGCTGTAACTTTTAAGTGTCAAATATATCAGCTACAGTACCCTATAAATTTTGTTGTTTGATACTTCATGCATTATCGCTATCGAAATAAATATTTCATTTAAGAGGTTATGCCAAGGACATGGAAGTCAACTTAAGGAAGTTTTCAGTCTTTGATCAGACATGCAGAATTTGAGGGTAAGCTTACGATATTTTCTAGCATGTGTCACCAACATTATAAACTTTGTTTGGTCTTCTAAGTTTGAAACTATCCAATAAGGAACCCTGTTGAGTATACCGACAGTTAATTCTAGATAGCATTTATGTGAATCAATGAATAATTTCACTTATGTTTTAGCAAAAATTTGAAGATTTTCCCAGTACATCCACTGCTGCATTGGAAGAGGGATGTGGGATAAAGAAGGAGGAAGTAGAGGAGGGAGAAGCAGGTGAAGAAGAGGAGGAAGAAGCAGGAGAGGGCAGCAGTGGGGAGAGGGGGTCTGAACCGGCACACCATGCAAGGAGACCCATGAATGCATTCCTCATTTTTTGTAAAAGGCATCGTGGAGTTGTTAGAGAGCGATACCCACATCTTGAAAATAGACAAATAACAAAAATTCTTGGTGAATGGTGGGCTAATTTGGAGCAAACTGAAAAGGCATCTTACACAGATCTAGCCAAACAGGTATTCTATATAGTGTGTTGTGGATTAATTTCTATTTTATATTTATACATTTGTAAATGTAATTTGAAAAATATATTTAAATATATTAATATAATAATAATCCTCACATTGATTCTAGTGTGTGGCTGCAGAATTTAATATTTGGATGACTAACTTTATTATTATAGGAAGAAGTTGTTTACTACAAAAAGTTAATATAATAACTGATTTCTAAGAAAGGAGTCTTGGTAGTGATATTTTAGAAATTAAAAGTACTAAGTGAAATCTGGTGGAATTTCATTTTAAAAAACGAAGAAAAAATCAAAGATTTACTTTCCACAGAATTCTGTGGAAAGTAAATCTTTGATTTTTTTCTTCGTATTTTAGAAATTTCCCTGATTTTAGTATTTTTGATTTTACAAATTTAACTCTTTAAAGGAAGATAACATTCTTTTATAATTTATACCATTAAAATATTGTCTCAAAACTATTATTTTCTGGATTGAATCCACTGTATATAAATAATAAAGTTGTAGGGTCAGAAATATTAACAGGACAGTGTGTTTTCGTGTTGAGGAAGTGTTTATTTTTAAAGTCAGTATTTCAAATTTTTTTTACTTAAATCCTTTTTTTTAAGTCTGTGTCTGTTTATGAATCAATTGCTGAGATTTACAGTGTACACTTTCTGTTACTTTTGCAATATTTCAGGGTGTCTGATCATCATCATCTTTTAATAGTTCTCTCATAGTCATGTAAGGAGAACCAACTCTAACATCTATTTTCACAAGTATTTATCAGCCTTTTGGGAAGATCAAGGAATTTAAAAATCAGACGTGCTTTATAATGTAATATTATTTTTTGATTAGGTGGTGAAATGTTGACAACAGCTTGAAACCTGGATTATGTAATTTTCAGGAAATGCTAGAAGAGATACAAGTCCAGAAACAACATATTAATCCTAATAAACTTTGAGGTAGAGTTGTGACCATGATTTACATTTTGGAGCCAAAGAAAGTATCTCCCTGAAAGTGATTTTGATGTAAAGGTCAAATTTCCATTTCTGAAAGTCTGAAAATGATACCAATAGTAATAACCAGCAGCAAAATATAACTTGTGGGAGTAATTTCTCCTGTATTTCAGGAATTTTGATGATCACATCTTAACCAACATTTTAAAGATGAAAGTAAAAGTGGGGCATGATTGTGTCGAATTTGTCTTCATTAATGGCAATGAATATTTTTACTAGTGCTAATTTGTAAAGAGGGTAGAAATTTTGGTTTCTTATCGAGAAATAAAATGCAAGAGCTCTCTTTTTCAACATCTGTTGTATTTTAGAAGAAGAATTTAATGTGCTTTCATTGCTGAAATTCCTGAGTCCACCACTTTCTTGTAAATTCTGACTTCCTAGAACATTTTTCTTTCTGTATTGTTAATTTGTGGTAGGGCTTTGTCATTACCTTTCAGAGAGAATTCTCAAAGGACAGAATGTAGGACAGGGAACAAAGGACAAAATGCTCAACAGTGAGATTTCCACTAATACAATACTGGCAGTTGTCAACTTATGGCCACATTTGGTTCCGACAGTCTGTTTGTATGTGGATTCAGACTTGTAGGAAATTCATAATTTTATGATAGATTTCAATAGAAATACTTTCTATGTACAGAACCTTATTCCAAAATGGAGGTTGTTCAAATTTTTTCATTGATTACATGAATGTTATCACAACTGCAATTGATGACATGGTAACAATTGTGAGCATTCTGGCTGTACCCAGCTGAGCAGCAAGCACCATTCATGCTGCTATCAAAACGCTTGGACATAATTTGAACTGTTGAAAGTTGACAACTACCTGTGCCACATTGTTTCAGTTTCTTTTTGATACTATACCTTTTGAGTGTAGAAGACAAATTCATTAAATTTAAACAAGAAACTAATTATAGACTTATGAAATATGTCAAATAAAAAAAATAATACAAACAAATTTTTATACACATACTGAATTAAAGTTATATTTCATTCTTATGGGAGTTAAATGTACAAATAAAAATTTAAAATATTTCTGTAAAATTAAACTGATCTTTTTCTATCATAGTGATTGAAGTCAAATGCTCCGTCAGGAGTGGCATTTTGTATGTGCTGATCTAAAATATTTAAAATTTACCTCACACTTCTTACAAAATACCTTATAGGAAGGATTATTTTCAAGTGTATTTTTTAAACCAAGCTAATTTTCAACTGATATTTCTCATCCTATTTTGGTGGTTAATGTTATTGTAATGTTTTATCTTTAATGCAGTATTTATCCAAGGTTTTGAAAGCTCATATTTTTTGAAGGCCCTATAGATGTTATAAATTGAGTGTAACTTAAAGCATGAAAGTAATTAATTATTCTTGGGAATCCATTTTAATTCTATGTTTACTATGGACAATTTGTGCTAAAGATATATTTATTTTATTTATAATCATAAACTCATGAAGAATTTTAAGACATAACATACAATTAAAATTGGACAAACAGTAAATGGTTTGTTAACTTTCTCAGAAATGGTGCAGTCATGTTTTTATTTTGTGAAATTATTGGCCACTTGCATCTCAAGTCACATGTCATATTTATTTGCTTACATTTTATTTAGACTGTCAGCAGTTCATTGGGATTCAAGAATGTCTTAACATGATTCATTGCACTCAGAACCATATTTCAGCTAGAGCAATGATGATTTTTTAAAATAAGAATTATTATCTTTCTAGTTCAATTAGAGTCTTTGTTATGAGTTAGACTTGCTTTTACCCCAATCAGTTAATCTTTTCTCTTTGATTCATCTAATCATCTATAACCTTTTTATAGATTAATTTTACTAGTAATCAGCATATGTAGTTTACTTTGTTAACAATGCTTTAAGCTATCCTGCATGATATTAATGATCATGTGAAAAGATTCTTGCATTACTTATATAATCAATTTCAGTAGGTTTTAGATTCCTTGACCACAGTTACTGGTGCAATCTAGTACTCAACTCTTTGATGCATTTATACTTCAATTTTTCTAGTATTTGATATTCATGAATATTGTGTATATTTTAATTCCAGTGCATTGGAAGCAATGATGCCAACAAGCTTTTTAGGAGCATATTCGAATTATTGATTCATAAGTGTATGGTTTTTTGGTCTTATTTTATGTTAATTATTTTCAGTCGTGTAACATATGCCAATGTTTGTTTTCTTACACTAGATATGTTAGATTTAAAGAAATGTCAGTTACTCTGCATTCTGGTTTTTACTCCTAGGTGAGGAACCTGTGGCTCTTATGCCTTGTGTGGCCTTTTCATGCATGCAATGTGGTGTTTTATATTTAGCTTAAGACTTCTTGAACTTAAACAACACAACTTAGAAGTGCACCCTGTTGGTTTCATTTGCAACCTTGTGATATGTCTGACCTTTAGGAAACGATTCCCAACTTCTGTTCTCAAACTGTTTCAACTATGCATTAATTTGGATATGTGCTGGGTTATTCTATTAAAATATACCACATAAATAGTTTTCCTTTTTATATTATTAATGAAATAAACTCCAGATCTTACTATTTTCTGAGGAACTAGGGCAGTTTATCTTATATTAAGTTAGCACTTGGGTTTGAAATAAAGTTATTCTCTTAGTTTAGATGTCTACTTTTTATGAGACATGAAATGATTTTATAGGATTTATCTTTATGTAATGAAACTAAATAAAGTAGTCAATTATCCAGCCTAATTCTAATCTAAAGACGAAAAAGCGTTTGTACCTAGCAGTTGTTTGTTATGATAAGAGGATAGTTTTCCTTTAAGTTTTGCAGAATGTTTTCAAATATTATTGAAGGGCATATTTCGTCTGTCTTATCATGATAATTTGTTGTCCCTATATTTTACCAAGCTTCCAAGACTCTATTATCAATAACTTTTTTTGCCTTTATAATATTGTAAATGATGATTTTTCAAACCTTTCTTCAGTATAAAGAAGCATTTCTTCGGGCTAACCCAGACTTCAAGTGGTATAAACTTCCTGCTCCTCCATTACGAACACTAATGACTCGCCCATCAAACCAGAAGCCTCTGAAGCTGGACTGCCAGCTCTCATGTGGGCCAATCACTCCAGGAAAGCTTGCAGGTTAGAAAATTTGTTGCTAATGAAAAGGTATTTACAAAAGGCTATGTATATATTTACCGAATTAGTTTGATTCTTCATGATAGAATTTATTTTTAGCAAGTGTCTTCTTTTGTTTATCTAAAAAGAGTAAGATTACAGCTTTCTTCATACCTTGTCTGGCATATCCTCCAACATTCTTTTTAAGCTTTTGTAATCATAATTTCTATCTTTCCAGAGATTACTCTGTTCATTATTTAATTTTGAACAACTGAGTCCCTAGAAAAGCAGTAATTGCTTTTTAAAAGAAATTCATGGTGAAAGGTTTTTGGATATAGTTTGTTTTTTAATAGTTGTGTTGAGTTTTCTAAGAATTTCTAAATATTGATTTTAGTAATATTTGTAAGATTTTCTCTTAAAAGTATAAAGGGACTAGTTATGTCATCAACATTTTTCATGGATTAAAGGAAAGGAAGGTATCTTATTAGGTTGAAAACCTACGGAAATCCCAAAGGAATAACAAGTGTGAAAAATAGCGACCCAGGTCTCCCACTTTCCGGGCAGGTATTCTAACCTTCTAGGTTAGAATACCTGCCCTGGGAGACCTGGGTTCGAATCCCAGTTGTGTCGCTATTTTTCACACTTGTTATTCCTTTTAAATTTTTCATGTTTCCTATGAAGTTAAGTGTAACTAAATTATTTATCTTAATATCATTTCATTTGGTAGATCGTTCATTATTTTTATTTCTTACTTAAATGTCTCACAATCAATAGTGATGAGCTTAATAATAACAAACCTAACTACAACATTCTTCGGTTGAATAATAAGTATTATATATTAGTTATTATAATTGGTATAAATAAAATAGACTCAGTATTGGTCCTTAACCCATGGAGTTCGAACCTTATAATATAAGACACATGATTTTTTTGAGCAGTAATTTTGGAAAAAAAAGATGTCTTATATGTTATCAAATACAGTAACTATTTACCTTATTTTTCCTTTTCTTGTGTCCTGTAATGATTCATAATCTTTTTGTTCATTTTTTAACAACAGAAGGCAATTAAAAGTGTTTTGACAGATAAGATTGTTTCATACAAGATCCCCCACTGGGAATCAAACCTGATACTGCTTTTACTAAAGCCGATTGTGTTACCCTCATGGCTATCGAGAGGTCCTGAGAAGGCAGTTGTCCTGCTTGATGAATCAATCACAATGAAAATATTTCATAAGTGCATGGAATTGATATTTCCTTTTAAATATAAAATAAAAATACTCCTTTTGAAACTTTTCATGTTGTCAAGAATTGCTAGGATTGCAAATATAAATATTTTTTAGCAATAAAATGATTTAATTTGATGCACATATATTGTTAACTTTTATGGTCCATTTTTTTAATGTCCATTTTTCAACAGATGAAACCCAAATGGGTGGACTCAGCAGCCTCATATCTTCTCCACCAACTACTCCAACTTCTCCGCATATTCCTAAACCACCAAAGAAAAGATATCTTGAAGCTGCTTTGGCAAACCAAGCTTGTGCTGGTGAAATGCTTGATGTTGACTCTACTTCTTCCCCACAGCAAAAATATACTGAGGTATGGAATGCACCTTGCTTATTATTGATGTTCTCAGATTTGAAATGAAAGCAGGGCAGCCAATGATTTCAATGATTCATTTCTCTTAATTTTGTTAGTTTTCAACAGTTTGAAATTTGCCATTGCAATCCATTCATGTTTAGGTAAAGAGGTACTGGTTAAACCTATTTAAAAATATCAATAAGTATGCAAGGTAATGGTAGTCTCTTACACAAGTTATTCAATGAGAATAATGTGGTTATTGTTATGGATATAAAATTAAAGGAAAATATCATGATTTCCTGTGGTATTTGACAACCCTCTTCTGTAGCCAAAGTTTTCTTCCATTGGTGTTAGCTTTATTCATGTGGTGATCATTATTTATTGTCTTGTCACTTATAACTTTAAATCACTTCATCATCAATTCCTCATAAAGCATTCTATAGCAAATGTTTTCCTATATTTATCTAACCTTGCTTAGTTTGTCAATACAATTTATCTTGCTGACACATGTTTAGAAGAACATGCATCATAATGCAAGATTAGTTGCCTTTCATCTGATTTTGGTTGGTTATCATTATTTTTCCTTGAATTTCTTTCATTTGTGCAAATTTAAATAATATAAGTTTGTAAATAATAATATAATAAATTAAGTTTAATATTCGGGAATATCTAGGCTTACATTCTTATGGATACCTGCTAATTATTCACAGCAGTAAAAGGGACCATCACTGATTATGAAAAATACTATGATATGATTAAAGGTTTGAGAATTTTTCCTTGTCTGTTTACTTAGAAGCTATTCAATAACTTTTCTTTTTTGCTTAAATTTCGTTAAATTTTTCTATGGTTGGTAGTTGATGGCAGTGAATTTTTAGGAAAGAAAACCAAGGTATATAATAAATGTGAATTTAAGTAGGCTACTCTTAAAGTATACATTTTTTTCCTTTGAGAGATGCTTCAGGTCTTGTGGATTTTAAATTTATTTGCTATCTTTATCAGTGAAGGGGTTCTGATGTTTAGCAATAATCAGGGTTCAATGATGTTTGAGAGAACCTTCTGTGTTCCTTCCACAGAATGACTTGTGGATACAATTATTGTCTGTATAAGCTTTATTCATTGGTACACTATAGTACTTACTTTCTCATAAAGAGTTGTATGAATTGAACTCTTATGTTTTCCAGTTTTAGAAATTTTATTCATTTTTCTTTAAATCTCTGCAAAAGCTATAAAAGCTTTCTCTTGTGGCTGAAGCTCAGTTAAAGCATCGTTCTAATTTCATTTTTTTCTGGTGACACAATATGATGCATCTGTCTGCAGAAATTTTGCATTTGTTTGTACTTTGTATAATTTCAGAGCATGTTTGTGCTCTCTGTAGTAGAGAAACAGTCCCATATATTTTTAAATCCCACCAATAATTCTAATTGTATAGATGGTCAAACTTAGAGATGAAAATTTCTTTCCAACTTCAAACAGCAATTGAGTTTCTCAAAGCTTGGGTAAAATAAGTTGCTTTATTTCTATATGAAACATATTTTGAGCATTTGACATTATTTGTATATGTTTTAAATTTTTACCAAAAGAAAAAGCACTTATATCATAAAAAAATGTTTTGTAGTTAGAAGAGTTTTGTGAATAAATTCTCAAGTACTTTTCGAATTTATTAAGGAAGATATTGATTTTTAAGAGTAGACATTTTTTGTAACTCTGGATGTTGGCTTATTTAGTGTAAGTGGGAGAGAGATATGAAACGGCTAAAACCACTATTCATTCAATGTGTGTGATGTTTAGTTCATTAACTTTTATATGATAGCATTCTCTTTAAATTGTGTTCAGAACATGCTCCAACATGCAAGACGACATATAATGAGGTGTAAGTTTATAGGAATTGTTAATACTCTAATTTAATCAGTTATATACTTGATTGTTTTAAGTATTAAAGGAGAAAATTATAATTCTTAGAATGGACACTTAGTCATGTTTAGTGTATCATTCTTTTTCTATCCATGTTAGTGCAGTAAAACCTCACATAGCAGAAAATTACATTCCTTCCTACCTTACTTTGCTGTGTTATGTGAAATTGTGCTATGTGAAACATTACTATTTTGTGGAACACTGAGTTTAATTCCTCAATCTATACATCTAACATAAGTATTTATTCATCATTACATTTTCATTACAAATATCCCTTCATATAATAATAATTTCTTTAGTGATTTAGTGATGAGATATTCATGTAAATTATATCGTTTGTTTTTGTTTATTTAATTGCTCTAGTAGGCCTTGTCTGATACGCATGCACAGTCCTGAAATTGTAAATATGGAAAACACACATCACCAAGCAAGTTATGGCAGGTTAGGTTGTAGTCCTACAGTTAAACAAGGAATTATCATTGATACTAAAAAGAAACAACCCTATTTAATTAGGTGGCTTATCCAGAGATTCCGTTTGAGATGCTACATTGAAAGAGGATCTAATGCAGTTCTGTTTTGCCGTGCCTTTCTTGCCTCTGTAGATTTCTTTGTTAGGTGATAGAGCTTCCTGAAATTCATGTTTCATTTCAAGTATCTCTCTTTGCCTGGATCAAAGAATATTAATTTTTCTTGAACTTCGTAAATTGTCTTAAAAATGTCTTCAAGAACTTTCATCATCAATTGCAGCTTCCCAGTCTTTTCTGCAGTCACTGAATCCTCACTAGGTGCTGTTTTTTCTCACCGAAGGCAGCCAGTTTTGCTAACTCTTCTTTCATCAAATAATTTGGATGGGAATCCAACAATTCTTCTATCTCTCTCTGCAGAAAAATCCTCCCCCCCAGCAGCTTTTGCCAGGTTCACGATTTTGCCAGTATCATCTTCAACTGGAAGAAAACCACCAAAATCATGCATGAATTCAGAACAAAGGCTTTGTCATCAAGCACTAAGTGTTGACTCCACCTTATTCTGTGAATCAGCAATAAGTTTTATTTCATATATCATGTTAAATGAACTCCAGAAATCCAGGATTGTGCTCTCAGGTCAATCTTTTAATTTGAAGCATTTGAACAAAAAGTAAAGTTATGCAATATTTGGTGGACTTAAAATTCAGATGCTGACCAATTCTCTTTTGAAACGCAATTTCTTCCTGGCATTTTTTTCCAGAACAAGGCCATTTCATTGGCATTGAAAACACATTGAGGAAGATATTAAGGATGATAGCCCTCTGCTCAATCAGGGCAAAATATTTGGGCATGACATTTTTGGCTACCCTATGGCCAGCAGATGGAATGTCTGCTACTAATTATATATATATA
>KZ308474.1:0-75748 GCA_000376725.2 Ladona fulva | reverse complement strand
GGTTCCGAAAAGGAGATGGAAAAAGTTGAAATTATTTTTACTGATAGTAATTGTTGAACTCAGAGATTATTAAAATAATTTTTTCTAGCTTTACCTCAGATCATTTGCAACTAGTGATTACATCTAATGATTTTTTCCATTGATTCAATAGTTTTGAATATCCTATGCCTTCAAAAGAGAGGAGGGATTCTGAATCATCTTCATCGGCCAGTGAGAAAACAGATTCTGCCTTCTCAGAAGGAAGCAGAGGATCCAGAGAGCCAGATGATCATTCATCTTCATTTGCAGCAACTGGAACTAGAGAACCTTCTATATCACCTCAAGGAATGCTGATTGAGAAGAGAATGAAAGAATATTCTGAGATTGAAGAAGATGCATCTATAGTTCAGAATGCCAGCTATGGATCCAACATTCCGAGGAGGTAAAGATAAAATATTCTTATTTTAAAGGGAGTGTTTGGTTTAACATTTGACACTGACAGCTGGAGACTCCAACATGGTGTCATACACTAGCTAACTTTGAATTTAAGCTGCTGGCAAAGTGTCCAAGTGTTGCTACTCCAAGACTTAAAATTTAACTTCTCCTCGAGCAAACTTCAGTTTTTAAACCCACTAAGTAGTTTTTTTCTAGGCTCTTTTTTTTCATGGTGTCAGATTAAAGAGAATTAAGTGATAAGGAAAAAAAAACAAATGAGGAATAACTACAATGAATTATGGACTGATTTGAGTTAAATAAATATGCATGATATGAAGTATTGTGGAAGAATTATGACCAAGGAAGAAAATTATGAAAACTATGATTGAAGAAACATAATCTGGAAGATGAGCAATGTAAATAATGTTTCAACTAATAAATGAGCCTATGAAGAGTAAACAGAGTTATAAAATTTCCAAAGAGGAGAATAAAATAGAGAATAACAGAGAATTTGACTATAGATTAACTATTATATCCACATAGTACTAATCTTGAAAGTAACTTTGAAAATCTTTTTGAGCCCTCAAACTTTAAATGTAACATGGATGTAGTTATTCATCCTAAAGATTTGACTGAAAGGTTGTATTTGGAGAAAATCTCTGAGTGATTCTTTAAATCATAATTGTTATTATTAACTTGTATAAAATCAAATGCATAGATCAAAAAATATTTCTGATGATTGACTAATATTTCTGACTTTTGGTTATTTATTCACTCTTTGTGCAAAGATTTTCAAAGTTACTTTCAAGATTAGTACTATGTGGATATAATAGTTAATCTATAGTCAAATTCTCTGTTATTCTCTATTTTATTCTCCTCTTTGGAAATTTTATAACTCTGTTTACTCTTCATAGGCTCATTTATTAGTTGAAACATTATTTACATTGCTCATCTTCCAGATTATGTTTCTTCAATCATAGTTTTCATAATTTTCTTCCTTGGTCATAATTCTTCCACAATACTTCATATCATGCATATTTATTTAACTCAAATCAGTCCATAATTCATTGTAGTTATTCCTCATTTGTTTTTTTTTTCCTTATCACTTAATTCTCTTTAATCTTTTATACATACATGTTTCAAAACTATTCTCATATACATTGTTATGTAATTTTCTATACTCATAAGCTGTTGCTGTAAATTAAATATTAATTAATGAGAGGGTAATTGTAATTAATCTTCCTTTTCATATATCCTGTTCCTCATCAGAGGAGGCCCCCCTTGTTTTCTGTGATTTGTGCTAATCTCAAGATTGTTTGGATCTTGAATGTCTTTTTAACTATATAGAATGTCTTGTTGATATTAGAAAATGACTAAATTCTCTTAAAAATATGATTTTTTTATAATTTTTCATGTGATTCCTCTGATAATTATTGGTTGAAAAAGAGCTAACAGTTCCACAAAACTCACCTTGCTCTTTCTATTTTCTTATATCCTAGCAGTGAAAATGTTAATTATGGGACAAAATCTCGGAAGCATTCAGAAACTTCAGAGGAATCTTTTTCTGATTCATCACCAAAGAAGCGTTTCAAAGCTGCGTGAGTAGTTAATTTTCTTGTTGACTAATGCTGCCTTTCTTCCAGGGATGTTAATTTATTCAAAATTATTTAACCAGAACCTTTTGCAGGGATTTTAATCTTGATGAAAAAATAGAAGCCTTGCCTTCTTTGAGCTTAGAGGAATTTCAGCTGAAGAAGAAGGCTAAGAAGAAGAGGAATACACCTAGTGTAAAGAGAAATACCAATACCAAAGCAAAAAAGGATGAAAGTCAGTCTGGTGAGAAATTCTTAATACTTTCATTTCCCTCAATCAAATATTTGATGAAACACCTTAGGATTTGGCAATAATTATTTAATTCAGTGTTAAGGGTGATTTGTGTGATACTTGTTCCTTTAGTGGATACAAAAGTGAAAATAGAGCAAGAGTCCACAGTGAGAACTGAAGGAGACAGCCAACAATCAAGCCTTGAAGCAGAAGGAAGTTCCTTTTCAGTTCCATTAGTAGGAAGCCAGAAACGGAAAGCTAGAAAGCAGTGCATCACAAGGCTAGATCCTGAAGGCAGTGCAGGAAGAGGTAATATGTTGTTAATATCTTCTTATGTTTCTGTTACTCTATCAATAGTCATAGTTTGAATTTGGATATTTGCTGATAATTTAATGTTATTCATAACTGACTTTACTTCAGCAGCAGGTGTTGCATTGCTGAAAAGATTAATGAAAATCAATATAATACAATAGTATAAAAATTACTTCATTATTTGCTAGTGGTGTTGTCTGTGTTTTTTCCTATATTAAATATTGCATTAGATCATCCAAATTCATTGCAGTGGATCAATGGTTCTTCAGCAGCTGGCACCTCTCTAAATAGGCTTTTGCATCCCTTTCTTAAAGAATTTAATTCACAATGAAGCATACATGCAACTCTTGGTGATGCACCAAGAATTAAACTCAGCTGATAACTCAAAGGAGAAGACTAAAATCTTTCTTCTTTTGGGATTTGGAATTTTAGTGGGTTCCTAAAATTACAACTCTTCCTCTTCATCCACTGTTGACTTTAGGGAGGTTAATTCACCCCATCAACTAGTCATCTCCTCACATTTCTTCCATTCTTTTGTATTCCTCACAATCCTTATCACCTAATTATTCACCCTTTAGGCTTCCAATCCTCTGTATCCCATTCTCCAAGGTTATGATCAACTTACCTCTTCTTATATTTTCCATTTTACCTTCACTTTCCTGTCAATCCCATTCCCATTGGAAATACATAGTATTTTCTATAGGTAGCAACAGCAATTGGTAGAGCTGTATTATTATTTATTTCTTGAATGTTTTATTTATATTCGTTAGATTTGTCTTATTTGTCTCTGATAATATTTTCTCCGTGCTTCCAAAATAGCCTTCTTGTTCATGACTAGTAAATACTAATTTTTTATGACTTTCAGCTGTCTTCACATTTTTTTGTCAGTGCTTAATGAATATTGAAAACATTTTTCTGTGTTCTATAAAATCATTCCTTCTGTAATTTCCATAATATTCCCCCAAAGTTGATTTTTGCTTGTTTAGCCTCATCCTTACAATCATATTTTGTTTACTAATTTTTTTATTAAAGTCTCGGATATTGATTCCTGGCTTCTCTCTGCCTTCCTTTTAACTTCTCTTCTGTCCACCATTTTATTCTCTTCCATTTTTTACTGATTTTAACTTTCTGCAAATTTCAACTGCTGTTTCTAATGTTCATAATTTTTTTCCAGTGTCATTAAGGTCATGATATTCAGACAATTCAAAATCAATTTCTGCTCTATTAGTTTTTCATATCTCTTCTGAAATTTAGTGTCTGTTAACTTTTTCGCTTGGATATTCTTTATGTTTTTACATTTCTCTATTTTCATAATTCAAATTTGTCTTATTGATAAGGACTGGTGTGTTCCTAATTCAGCTCCTGTTATTGCTTTTACTTCTATAATGGCATTTAGAAGTTTTCATGGAAATATTATGTAGTTAGTTATTCTCTTAAAATCTCTTTTCTCAGCTTAATAGGTTACCTTTGTATTGCTTTATATGGGAAAAAAGTTTCCTTGCAATTGTTGATATTTTACAAAAAATTCAATTAATCTTCATCTACACAACTTCCTTTCACCTTGCTTTTTGCACTGTATGGTCCCATAATTCTGTGTGCTTTAAATATTGTTTCCCATGTGACATTTAGAAATTAGACTTTCCTATCAATATTACTTGTCTTCCCTCTCCATTTTCCTCATCAACTTTTCTTTGCTGCAGGAAAGACAGTTCTTCCTTCGCCAATATTTCACTATCTTAAGTTGGAGAATATACTTGTATTATTGTGATTTTACTCTATAGCCTAACCCTCCCTTCTCATAGTGATGATGAAGTAGAACTTGTTTATAAACAAATATAAGAAGCAATAGGAAGGGTTAGAGGCAATAAAAACCTAATTGTAATGGGGACTGGAATGCTGTAGTTGGGCAAGGCAAAGATGGAGAAGAAGTGGGAGGGTTCAGATTAAGAAATAGAAACAAAAGGGAACAGAAATTAGTAGACTTTTGTAAGAGGAATAACTTCTGTATTACAAACACACTTTTTCAGCACCATAATAGGAGGAGGTACACATGGAAAAAGCCAGGAGATACGGAAAGGTACCAAATTGATTACATTTTGGTAAGAAAAAGGTTTAGAAATAGTGTAAAAAAATTCAAAAAGTTACCCTGGTGCTGATGTTGACTCACATCATAACCTGTTCATAATGAAAACCGAGCTAAAGTTTAAAAAGATCTTTCGGGTAAAAATTACACCCAAATGGAACCTTTAAGAATGGGAAAGCGAGAGAGTTCCAAGAGTCGGTCGGTATGGGAAGGGAACTTACTATAGATGGAGAATGGAAAAAGATTAAAAACAGTATCAGGGATAGTGCCCAAGTAACTATTGGGAGGGTCAAGCAAAACAAAATTAGGAAACCATGGATGATGGTAGAAATGATAAATAAAATGGAGGAAAGAAAGAAATGGAAAAGGGTTAACACAGAGCTTGGACGTAGAATGTATAGGACTCTCAATAACAAACTGAGAAGGGAAACAAATAGGGCAAGGGAACGGTGCTAGAATGGCCAATGTAACAAAATAGAAAAGCTGGACAAAGGTGGGAGGATAGACCTAATGTATAGAAAGGTGAAACAGTTAACGGGAAATAAAAGACAAAACAGAATAACCAAAATAAAATATAATAATGGTAACATTCTATGAGATCCAGTTTGCATAAGGGAAAGGTGGAAAAAATATTTTGAGGAACTATATGGGAAGGACATGAAGCCAACAAACATAATGTTAGAAAGTGAACAAGAAGTGAAAGATGGAATGATGTTGGACCTGGGATACTAGATAGTGAAATTGATAGGGCCTTGCATGATATGAAAGGAAATAAAGCAACGGGCATTTGTGAGATACCAGTTGAGTTCCTTAAAAACCTGTGGGAAAGGGGTAAGAGAGAATTCTATAATTTATGTAGAAAAATTTATGATGATGGGGAGTGGCCAGAGGATTTCACTAAAACAATCCTGATTCTTTACAGAAAAAGAAGTAGGGATTATAGTACAATCAGTTTAATATCTCATGCAGCAAAGGTTATTCTAAGGGTATTGAATAGAAGAATTGAAGGAAAAATTAAGGGGCAAATCAGAGAAGACCAGTTCAGCTTTCAGAAAAGGAAAGGAATGAGGGATGCAATCGAGGTAATGAGGGTACTAGTAGAATGAAGCCTGGAATTTAAAAAAGATGTATGTGTATGTTTTGTCGATTTTGAAAAGGCTTTCAATAGAGTTCAATGGACAAAACTAATGGGAATTTTAAAGAAAATTGGGTTGGACTGGAAAGATAGGCGCTTGGTGCAAAATTTGTGCTTAATTCAAACAACTCGAGTTAGAATAACTTAGGGGGAGTCGGAATGGACAGAACTAGGGAGAGGGGTAAGACAAGGCTGCCCATTATCACCATCACTTTTTAATAAATATGCAGAGGAAATGGTGAATGAAGCTTGGGAAGAAATAAGCAATGGAGTGAAAGTGGGAGGGGATGTGGTGAAGTTAGTAAGATATGCAACCGATAAAGCTATTGTGTGCGATTCCAAAAGGGGTTTACAAATACTAGTAAATGCACTAAACAATAAGGCAAGGGAATATGGAATGAAAATAAATGTAAGTAAAACTAAAGTAATGAGATTCACTAAGGGAAAGAAGGCTAAGTTAACGGTCAGGGTGGATGGGGAAAAACTAGAACAGGTGGACAAATTCTTGTTCATGGGTAGTGTTCTATCTTGGGATGGGAGGTGTGGAGATGAGATTTGAAAAAGAGTAGTATAGTTATGAAGCGAAGGGAATTGATGACAAAGGGTCTCGATAAAGGAATCAGGAAAAGATTGGTAAAATCCTTGTTATGGAGTGTTTTGCTGTATGGGTGTGAAACGTGGACATTACGAAAGGAAGACATCAAAAGGTTGGAGGCATTTGAGATGTGGGTGTGGCATAGAATGGAAAAGGTGAGCTGGGTGGAAAAAAAAACAAACATAGAGGTGCAAGAAATGGTTGGGGAGGAAAGGATTTTAATTGAAGTAAGTAAGCGCCGACAGAAGAAATGGGTGGGTCAAACACTGAGAGGAGAGGGATTGCTGAAGAGCGTGATTGAGGGTAGAATGCAGGGGAAGAGACAGAGGGGAAGGGAGAGGCAAAAGATGTTAGATGAAATAAAGGGGGGGGGGGTGAGTTACCAGGTAACGAAAGAAAATGCTAAGAATGGGTAATATTAGGGTGCATACATAAATGTTCTACCTTTCGGTAGGTCCATATGCCCTATATATATAAGTCTATAAAAGAAATTATTTTCTTGGATGATAATTTATTCCAATAAAACTTTTTAAGGTAAGATTTTCATCAGTTTGAATTACTGCATTGGTTATTAGTTTGAATTGCTGCATTGTTAAAAGACTATATTTGTTCATCAAAACTTTAGAAAAACAAGAAATGGATAGTTTGTGAAATACCATTATGTATACAAATTCATTCATTGCTTGTTTTATTACAATTTAGAATTATTTGCCACTATATATTATCTGAGAAGATTCATGTTATTTTTTGTCAGATTTTAAAATTAGGTTATTTTAGTTCTGTACATGCTTATAATTCAGGTTCAAACTACTGATTCTTTTGTATTCTAAAAACTTTAAACCAACTATTGCATTTATCTATCTGGTAATTGCCATCATAAATATTAAGCTTTACCATTATGATCTTGCACAAGTTACATGTTTTTTCATATGCACACATATGAAAAACTTCCATTCTGGCAAGTGAATGTTCTAAATATTGATTCATTTTCAGATACAGCTGTTGTTGCTCAAGAAGTTTTAAACAACATAGGACTTGCCACACTTGCAGAAGTTGCTGCTGCCAAAAAGAGACTGACAAAATGAGACCAGATATTTAATCCTTAGTGTACCATAATGACCATTTAATCGTTATGACTGGTTGATTGCACTCAGTTGTGATCACTTCGATTTTTAATTTATGAACTCAGAGCTTTATTATTTGCTTCTAATAGATTCAAAATTCTTTCTATTTATGTTTTAAATTGTATAGGTACATTTGTATCTATTTTCTATCAGGACATGGAACTAAGTTTTGAGTAAATTATTTAAAATTTGTTATCATCGATGGATGAATTTATTTTTTTATCAAATAGTTTGAATTATATAGGTATGAATTAGCTTCTTTTCTTAAAAATATTACCGGAAAGAACCCTCCATTAAAACCCAATAATCATATATTTATCAAAATACTGTTGGGCAATATTTTAACTGTTCACCAATAATATTTGTCCCGTAGGAATGCACAAAAATTTTATTGAAACATTTAGTTAAATTAACAAGTACAAAAATGCATTTTATTGATGGTTGAGAGCTGAGAGTTTGTAATGTGTTCCATTTGGAAGTAAGAAATAAGTGGATTTTTCCTTTTTTCATACTTTGCATACTCAAAATGAATGATATTTGTGAAATGCAAAAGTTGGAATTTCATGAAACAAAATCTTCACTGATTCAAATTACATTCAGACACTGTACATATTGAAAATTTGCATAATTTATTTCTTTGAACATTGAAGTGGTGTTAATTATTACATCTTTTTGTAAGGAAAGTATTAACGTTATATTAATCCATCGTTAAAACTTTTGGATTTAATCCAGATTATTACCCTTAGTGGTATTTTTTTAAAAAAATGAAATGAATAGATTTTATTTATTCATAACATAGTTCAAGTCTTTTGTAATAAATTCATCATGAAATTTCTCCAAAAGAAATTTTGAAAATCAGGCTCGTGACTTGTTTGGAATCTCAGAATTCTGTCGAAATGGATTCTTCGTACTGAAGTCATTGAAAGCCATCTGTGAGGTCAATCCAAGAGGTGCTAAATGGAATGCAATGTATGATAAGCTTGAATTGGAAAGGTGATGTAAGCAAATTACATCAAGAATGATAAGTCAATGACTTAGCTGTGATATGGTATGAATTTGTAAAATAACTCTGATTTGTCATTTTATGGTGCCTTGAATTTTTAAGCCATTCGTCCAAGTCTGGCTTTCCTCTTCAAATATAAAAACTTTGCATATACAAAAGCTACATTGACTGTATTTACAAACTTTTCAGGATATTGATATAAAAATATATTTTATTCATTGTATCTTAATATTTTCCAGCTTGTTCTGTGTAATTTTAATTTGGAAACGTTAATCTTTAATGATATTTGTACGAAAGTCTGGTTGAATTCAGGGAAGTTCTATGTATTCACCAAACTACTGGCAGTTTTGCAACAAGCCAAATTTTTCTCTGTGTGAGTGAATGTATTGATTTTTAATTTGTGTCCATTTATCTCTAGAACAGCTGAAATTTTAAGTATTTTTGTTCAATTTCTGCAAACATTTAAATTGTGTTTGGAATTGTCTGTGGAATAATTTGCTTAAAAGAATGATAGGCAAAGTTATGTGTGTTAACATTGATGTTTAATTGAGCTTGTCAAGCTCATATAATTGTGTAAAGATTAATGTTATTAGTTTGGTGCTATTGTTAACAAATCCTTTATTGTCTAAATGCTAGTTTGTGCATGTTTTTGTTTATACTTTTATCATGTTCATGAGAAAATAAAATTGAAAATGATACATTTCTCTCAAATATTTAATCCCAAAATGTTCTCGACATTTTAAACTGGAAGTAAAGTAAATTATTATTTTGCCTTATTCGATTATTGGAGATGATAGTGAAAATGTGTTTTTCTTTTCAGAAAATTTGGAAAGCTGGCCATGATTGATATCCTATGTTTTAGTTAATGTTTCTGTTGTGGTAACTTGATTTACAAACTTAATTCATCATTAAATATCATTTGTGTTTCACCATGTATTTTAGTGAAAATTTTTTACTGTTCACATTTCCCTGGTTAATAATTCTAGGCTATAAATTTACTAATCAAGGGAACTGAATTCAAAGTAAGTGTAGAAGAGTAATATCTACAATACACTTGTACAACTTGTAAACAGATTTTGGTTAGTGTTTTATGAACTTTAATTTAAATTTAAATACTTTAGTGAACTACGTTAGTTTACTTACTTTACTTAAAATTAGTCTTTTTTTAATGAATCTAAGGTAATAAGCTGCATCATTGCAAAGTTTTGGTATCTCATTGCTGCTCTGGTAACCTTCCTTTAATTCAAACATGTTTCTCATTTCATCTGTTAAATTCTATTGTTCTCTCAAGAACTCACATTAGTCTTGGGGTCATCCTTATTAGATGTCACAACAGTTTGGTTGGGATTTCTGTGGCTTTTCTGCAGCAATGAGTCACAGGGAGCTGTGTATCCTATGTGATAAAGTGTCACATATTTCCATACCCCTAAAGTATGACATCATTCAAGGACAGCCCCTTCCCTTCATGTCTTCTTGTCCACAGGGCACTTGAAAGCTCAGAAAAACCTGCTTTTTTATCTGATGCTCAAGATGATATGAAGATTTCCAAGCAGCAAAGCAGGGTTATAATTTAAATTAGTGGCGTAGAGTTCCAATCCCCCCTTTCTATTTGCTTATTTACTTTGCTACTACCCCCTGGGATTATTAGTAACAAAGTTTATTTGCTATCACTTGTGAATAGTTATGCTTAAAAAAATTATACAGTTCTCTTTTGAGTTTACTAGTGATCTTTACAAATGTTATTATTAATAATAATGTAGTTTTGTAAAGGTTAGCATTAAATTAAAATTGAATTTTTTTTGTGAATGAATATGGAAAAAAAATTCCTTTAAACACAAACTTTAAATGAATAGCCCTTTCAGTATGCTTAGAAGTAGATGAGGAAATAGTAACATTTGAGTGAAGGTCATGCCACGTTGACTTCTCCCTTCCATGGGATCTCCCTGATGTCTTATGTTTAAAAGGAGCTGTACACAAAACCAAGAGCAAGATTTTGGGAATCAGAGCAATTCTTTCACTTAAGCTTCATGAAGAATGTCTGCACTGATGGAAGAGACAATCGTTATGATTACAACCGGTTGGTTCAACTGATTGGGTCAGTTACAAAATCCTAACGTGTTTCAACCGATTTCGTTCTCACGACCGGCGACGGCCGTTTTTTCAAAATCTTTTCAGTGACCATTGCGCAAACTCCAGGCCTGTATGACTTAAGAAATGCTTACTTGTGGATCATGCATTTTATGCAACGATGGCTTTTAAGAAATAATGAAATCTAGGAAGGGATAAAGAAGAAAACTTATGTACTCTATATTATTCTAGGCAGCCGTTACTGAGTGAATTTACTTAGTGAACTTACATTAAGTACCTTATAAGTTTATTTTAAGATAATTAGATAAAATGAGTTTGTAACGTCACACGTTTCTTTCAGGTACTGCAGTCAGTTCCGACAGTTTCGGGTTTATCTTCATTCATGATTTTTATTCTCACTCTAGAAAAAATTATGTGACTATCAAATGTAAAATCAGGGCTTTAACACAGAGAAATACTTCGTTCGAAATTTGCGGTGGTGGGTGATGAAGGTTGAGTGGTATAATCAGGTATGGTGGGTATACTGGTGTTTGGGTGGAGGTAGAATGGTGAGAAGTGAGGGATTTTTGTTCTTTGGAGGCGTAAGAGGTAAAATGATTAGGTAAGGTGAGAGAGGATGGTTGTGATTGAAGGCCAGAAGTTGAGCCGAGGTAAGCTACTGCTCTTCTATTTTTAACTTTTTAGATTATGTTCGTTCTAGCCTTAATTAGTCGCGTCGAGTCTTTCTGACCCGAACTAAACTTTATTGGTATAAATATTATATTTGAGATTTAATACGAGAACAGGAGGTCAACGTGGTGTTATAACTGATAATAACGTATGCTGCTCGTCTGAACACGTTAAGATCATGCGAGTGTTTGCGTCACAATAAATAACCTCCCGACCCTAAAGGAGTTATCGTAGAAGGGAAGGGAGCGCATCGTGATTACAATGATACTCTATCGCAACGAAATCTTATCATAAAGTAATTGTTGTTTAACAGATATTTTGCTGTAAGGCTTGTCATTTTTATGTTCCATAAATCATTTAATTTAAGTTCATCATAACATTTTCATGACGTTCATTGAGATAGGTCAGAATTGCAATTTTAAGTGTCGGGTTAATATAACCCGAGTCAGTGGTTATGCAACAACATTCCAGACGGTCACTCAAGAAAGCACGTATTTTGGGAGAAGGTTGGGATATAATAGAATTGGGAGGGGAAAACCGCATTCGGAGCAATTGTAGGTTAAATGGCGATCATTTTTGGTGTGTGCAAAAGCAAAAAACTTAAAGCATTGACTCGGATCAACAGTTTTAGCATAATTTTTACTACTGGTAATGCTTTTGAAATGTTCAATGTCGTTGAGTGCCGTCAAGATGAAGAATTAGGACAGTTTCTGGAGAGTGCAGTGAACACGGATTTTACAAATCTCTAATTCATTTCATACAATTTCACCATCGCAGCTACCGATATGTTAGTTTATTTTCACTGAGAAGTGGATTTTCTCTTCCGGTTCAATGGACAATGATATATACCACATCTAAAGTTTGGATTGTAATTATCTTAAACTATGGGAAACTTGAGTTACTGTCTCTCCAGTAATATAAAATAGATTTTAACACGTTTTACTTGGAATTTCAAATTTTATGTGAAATAGCTGATGACAGAATCCGAGAAAGATCTAACTCACGTTAGTGTAATTCTGTTACAAGTTGCTGCAGTTCACCAATATGGTGCGTGGTTTTTTATTTTGCCTTGGCGACTTCAACTAGCGGGAGGCTAGGTGACGGCTTCGTATCGTGACTAACTAACATCGAGAATGAAGCCTCGCGATGGGAAGAATTCGAAGGAAAGCGTGATTACACTTGTTATTCATCTCTAGAACTCGAGAGGAATGAACCAGACTTAACATTGTTGCTTCCATTCGAATTTCAGAATTTGCGAGTTATTTACAAAATTCTTGGCTTGATTTTCGTAATTTATTTTTACCTAAACACGACACTTCAGAATGCTTTCCGCCCACCAAAACATACCTGCATTAATCTCCCATTTGTTCGAAGTGGTTATCTATCGCAACAAAGGTCAGGTCACAGAAATATCCTCCTTTTTTCGAAGAACATCCTGAAATCTCGTGAGAGGTATTTTCCTGCTTTCTCATCCTTCCTAAAATATGTCTATTCCTCAGTCTCGAACACTGCAACTAGAATAAAACGGGGAAATCCATTTAGGTACGTTATCTCATCATATGGATATAATAATGATTAATTAAACATACTTCGATGTAGATCATACTTCAAAGTACATCCGTCAGAATGATTCGTAATTGTGAGACCAGAATGTGCCTTTACTGAGAAGCGGCAAAATGAATTTGACTAAAATGTTGTATGAAAAGCTCAAGGATATTTTTATCCTTAGCTCGGTAGTCCCTCTACTTCCAGGAACCATATCTTCATAGAATAAAGTGAAACTTCTCAAAATATTTTAATTAATAGCCATTTTACATTTAGTTTTTATTTAAATTTCTCTACGTTTTACTCACAGGTTGTGTGCTACAAGAGAGTTATGCATTTAATTTTTTAAGGTATTGCACCAAGATTCTGTTTTTTGTCATTTGCCGTGTTTTTAAGTTATTAATTTTTAGTCATTAATAATTTATTTCAATAAGTTATTAGTTTAAGTCATTAGTTTTCTAATTCAGAGTATCAATCAACCGCAAAATGCTGTATTAATTTCAAAATACGGAATTGTACTTTAAGTTAGCGAGCACTGAAAATGTCTAGTCCACGAGGGCATTGCAACTCATTAAATTTGCTTTCCTTTGCCGGGGAGAAGAATTTCTTTCGCAGCCTTCTCTACTGCTAAACCATACCTCGCCTTCTCCGCAGTGCCTTCTCAAGTATACAACCTACATTAACTGCAAAGGAGAGGAGTACCTTTACCTAAAATAAATTCCCTCCATTGAATCAGGAACCATTAAACCTCCATATAGCTGAGGGATGCAACTATATTCATGGCAATTCAATAATACGATTGGTAAAAACTTCCGATAGCATTCGGATAATCATTCGGTGTTTGCTGACAGCTTTGTTTAGACTAACTCGACTAACTACATCTGAGGTGTAATGTTGTATTGTAGTATACTTCACAGCGATATCAACGTTAACGTGAAATATCTTGCGTGTTCCAAAGTTTACCTAGCGAACTTTGACTTGAGGATAAACGTTTCCCGATGATTTATACTATTTAATAAATTTATTTCAAATAAGAAGGATTGTATATAAAATGATTTAGATGTAAGATATGGTCACATACGATTTTTAAGAGCTAAGTAATTAGTATGTGAACATAATTTTAATTTACAAGATCATTACATCTTAATTCATAAAAGAATAATCTTAAATGGGCTCCATTAAATTACTATTCGCCGGGTCACTTTATGCTGTTAATAATTCCTTATTTCTTATATTGCTACACATAAATTCGTTTTTTTAAATTGGAAATTAATTCAAATTTCATTATTGAGGCTGAAAAATACTGATTTCTTCATTGGATTGATAATTATCTCCAATCCTTTTTATAACTTTTGTTGGCAATCAATTCAGTATCAAATATAATGAAAGGTATTTATGAATCTATAGAACGGATAGCTATAAATAACATGTTACACACAGAATACAACCTTTCTATTATGTCTTGAGATAGCAATGATTATCTGAAATTTGCTCCAAGACTTATTGCCCTGTAGAAGCACACGACTTAGGAAATCTTTGGAATCGTCTTTGAATGAGTTTATCTTGTGATAAGTATCGGAAAGTTAGTTGCATTTCAAATAAAAAAGAAAATCTAGTTAAACCTACATGCTATTTCTCGGGCGATCATCTCCAAAAGCAGGTTTTCTCGTGGACAAGGAAAGGAATCTTTGTAAGGACATTCTCTGGTTTTACTGGAGGAATACTTCATTCGCTCGGGTATGTTTGTTAAATGATTCGCGGTTTTGAAGTGGCTAAGTAATATAAATGTTCATGAAACGCAACGGGAGATTTTGAATATTGTGGACATTTTTTACTCTTCCTTTGGCATTTCTTCGGTAGAAATGTTAATGCCGGTAGTGTAGGAGAGATTATGTCTCTGGGGGTTCTGCGAAACCCTAACACGTCCTTCAACCGAACCCGTGTCAATGACTCTTCCGAAATCTTAGCTTTGCCTGCTGCGAAAATTTATTATCTTGTTAAAATTTGAAACTTAATGATTTGTTATTACTAATCATAAATCGTAAGTACTGATAGCCGTTTAATAAGGAAGGGAACAGAAGTCTTCTGAAAAAGATCAAGCTGAATAATAGAAGGAAAGAATAGGTTGAAAGTAAAAAAAGGAATCTGGAATTAAACAGCTGAAGGAGGAGAATTATACAAGACGACCCACCAAGAAATAATGAAGTATTTGCTAATTATCGAGCATAATATTTTGAACGCTAGGTGCATTTATCTTCACAGGTCGCTCGAGCTGTAACTCGCCGATTTTCAGTTGATAGAATTTTCACTTAATCATTCGAACTTGTTTCAGGTAAGGTTGAATTAAAACATAATTTCCAGTGATATCAACGCTCTAGGCTGAAAATACCCATTGTTTTGTAAAGCTTTCCTAGTAACCTTTCCTTTGTGGACATAAATTTAAAGCCAATTCGTACTACCTAACTAATTTATTCTAATTTTAGGAATTACGTATACAACTGCTTCACTGTGTGAGGAGGTACTATTTTTTAACGTATCGTTTCCATGGTCAAATAATGGATGACGTTAAATCAGCCTATGTGCTATTCGACAATATCCTAGCAATTTCACCGCAAGATTACATATTAATATTACATATGAAAGGTGGTCTTACGTCTATCACTTCCGGTGATATTTATTTACACAGAAACGCACATTTTTGTTGGGATTTCAAATTTTATACATAATGGCTCATGACCGAATTCGAGAAAAGTTTAACTAGCGGAGGTTGAAGTCGCGAATATTGATACTGTATTTCTGTCATTACTGCAATGGGAACCGTTAAAATTACGTTGTAAATTGACATCCTTTGGGTCGCAGTTCTTATTTTGCGCCGCCGACGTCGATTAACGATAGGAATGTCTTAGAAAGCTTTCATAGCATCGCATACTGCGGCTGATATTGAGATGGAAGTATTTTCCTACGGTACGTTGGAAGTTTTCGAAGAACAGGACTATTGCTCTTTTTTGCTCACAATTTCGTTTCATTAGACGTGGAGAGTAACGTATTAGATTTTACCATTCGTATTTTGGTATTCGTTAGGGATGCCAAGGCTCTCTGATGGGCATTCTTAATTAGTTTTCTCCAATCCACGTCACCTCGCAGTATCTCCAATCATCCAATCTCCCATTGTTTCTCCAATTCTCTAATTTACTTAATAATTTGTTACTCCAATTATTTTCAGATAATTCATAAGTTAATTAGCTCTGCTTATTATACAATCTGTATTTGCTATGTAAATTGTTCTTGTTTTGCCTTTCAGATCTCTTTAAACTGCCTTCTCCTTAAATTTAGCTAACTATCTGTAGGTTTCTTAGGTTTTTCACCCCCCCCCTTCTTGGGGGCGTTTTCCTGCTGTGGTGTATTTTTTCCTAAGCGAAAACTTAGGTTTTTAAACCCACTAAGTAGTTTTCTTCTATGCTATTTTTTTCATGCTGTCTCTTTCTTTACTGCTCTGTATGACGAAGAGTTAGACGTAAGAAGAGACTGTCTAGTCTCTGTCTATCTCGCCCTAATAAAGACGTTTTATTATTATTGTGCTACAATGATTTATTGTGATAATCGATGAATTTAAAATTCCTTTCTAGATCCATGAGCTCTAATCGCACTTAATTAAGTGCGATTAGTGCTCATGGATCAGCGCAAAGTTAATGATTCAACTGTTGAAAACTTATATTTTTTACCATTGGCAATAAAAAGTCACTCGTTTTCATATTTAATTTAGTCTGACAGTTTTTGTTTCCATGAATGTGAACTATTTTAACTCGGAGCTGAATCATATTAAGACCATACGATGTTTCAAGACGGAATACGGTATCTGCTGGTTTTCTTTATTTACGCAGAATTTCTGCCCGTTGCTGTTTGGTTTTTACGATATATTTACCCAAAGAGTGATCCAAAATCTGCTATATCTACACTCTGAGGAGTGACTCATGAAAATTATACTAAGACGTTACTTTAAAAAGAGAAGGCAAAAGAAAAAGAAACTGAACCTGAAATTTGCAATTCTATTGAACCGGAGGGGAAACCGGGGTAAAAATAATTACAGATCGATTCCCTCATTATCAACGGCTTGAATTCATATTCCAGATCTGCATTTCCGAACTTGATAAAACAGCTTATCAGTTCTATATGAAAAACAAGATGAATTAGTTAACAGTATCAAGAATTTGGGAGCGTGCGTCAGTATTTGGAGGTAGAGAAATATTTATCACGTTAAATGTGTATTAGCGCCTTTAAATACGCAAATAAATTTTATCTTCAAAAGTATATTTCATTATACGAAATAAACTAAAAAATAACTTAAGTAATAAATGAAATTAGCTATACAATGAACTCGAGACAAGGTCATTCATGTTGAAGTCTAAAATATATATATCTAAAATATTGTCGAAAATCACAGTGCAGTTGAAGATGTCACAAAAAGTCGAATCATCTCCAAGAACATAATTCTTTCGAACTAAGAACAAAGATGATTAGTTCTATTACTATTATGAAATAACGACGGCGAACATTGTCTTGCTAACAGGTTTCGGAAGAACTTCCCTCATAAATTAGTAAAATTTTGTAGGAAGAAATTCCTTCGAACCTAAAGTGAAGTGGCATTGGGCAAGAACTTGCATTCTAAATCAGAGCGCTTATTTAATGTAGGCGAATACTTGAGTCTCCTCCCACCACCACCTATTCCGGACTTCGGCATCCACTCTCTAGGTTAGGGAGAGGGAATTTCCTGTTTTTAAAGAAGATTTCCTTTAAGAAAAGGAAGTTCCCACGCCTCACCCTGTATTTCCTCATACTGCCTCTAATCTAAGCTTTACTGGAAGTTTTAAACTTGCCATGATAATCGTAAGTACGATTAATTTCTTCAAATTTTTCTAAAAGGAAGTATTAGTAACATCTGGCTCAACTATTCAGGATTGGACCCAGAAGAGATGGTTCAAAGTAATATATATTATACACCCATTTTAAAGAAACAACTATATTATTGAGGATTTATTATTTCCAGTGAACTCCAAAAGTGCCATTTTTATGAAAAATTCAAGTGATGTAAAGTTAACTAAGAAAAAAAATGGCTCTTCTTCATAAATTGCACTTTACAAAATCGTCAAATCAAAATCGTCACTCAATATCCGCCAGTTAAATGCCCTTCGCAATATTTACCGTATTAAAAAGAATTTCTAACATTCAAACATGGCGCCACGAGGGAAAAAAGGTAGTACCTAACGTACCTAAAGTTTCGCGGCTAACGAGAATCAGCTGCTATGCTTTTTCATACCCCGACTGAGCATAGCTCGGCATAGTACGTAGTACCTTTCTAATTCAGTGACGAAGTGGCCATTAGATTACTTAGGTAAGATTAAGCAAAGATTATGTATTTCGTGTAGCTAATTAACTTACATTTAATAGCTACTTGTGTGCAATTTTGAGCTCAATTCTGTCGGGGATCGTGTATCCTGGAGCATTAAAAAACTAGTTTTTTTCGTTCAATCAAAAATGACTTATTGCGAGCAGATTTGTTGCTAAACTTTCAAGAAAGGTTGATTATTTCAATATTTATGCTAAGAAAATGAATTAATTGTAAAATTCTACTTCAGGTAGAGAGTTAATCGTTTTATATTATGTTTGTTATCCTAAACTTTTTTTATTAGCTGCTTGAAATTGTTTTGACATCTCGATTTCAACACCCTTTGTGATGTATTTAATAAGCCTTAAGTGATTCTTTTCATACGACATCTGAATTGGTTGCGCATTAAGGAATCAATAAACGCAATAAATTAATAATGCACTTCTACTTCAGTCTTTTGTCACTCCATTATTGAGGAGAAGATTGCATGCATGAATTTGATTCTCTTTTGCGTAGAGGAAGAGAATTCCATAATTTGTTGCATTTCTTATTCTGAAAGGCATTTTTACTCTTAATTTATATTCAATTCCATTATTTAGAATATTGTTACAATCATAAAGGTTTATTACTTAGAAATATTATAACTAAATCCATCTTTTCATGAATTGATTTTCATATCATACTCGAAGGATCTTTGAAGTGCATCCTTTGGGTTGATGGTTGTATATATTATTCTTTGACGTACATACAGCTTTAAAAAAATAGACAACTGGAATGTGCGAACATTCTTTGAGAACTGGTATTGAAGTCATGTTATTCAATTTATTATTGTTCATTTGTAATTAAAAGCAGTTGTTAGAACAGATTTATGCTTATATGGAGACAGTTAAATACCAGTGAGATAATTTTATGTTGAATGAAAAATTATGGCAATACCTTTGATAATGTGAAAGCTTCAAGAGATTCATTTAATTTGGGCAAATAGCCCATTTTTTAACAAACATGAGATTTCAGTAATCTACCATTAGTAAAATATAATATAAATAAGATATTGAATATTCCTGTTACAGTTATCACCTTATGACTACTCAAAAAGTACTTTTTGTGGCTGCCAAGGAGATAGTCATCTAGAGCGTGGAGGAAACTTGAGTGGTTTTTGAAGAATCAAGTTATGAAGAGGTGCAATTAGGCAGCAAGATGAAATTATTTGCTACATAGTGTTAAAGATTCCATGTTTATAAAATGATTTACTTGGGCTATTACTTTGTGAACCCTATTTAAATCGTGGTGCTTGGTGAAATAGAGTGAGTGGAGAATTTTTGACCTCCCATCTGTGTTATTGTGGCTGTGCAGGATAGAAGAAAGGGAATCTTTTGCAACAGATGTTGGTCTTAGCCCTGATGACACCTCTAAGGAAGGAAGACAGTCTTCAGTAGTAAGCTCTTGCTTTTGTGAGTTGAAATTTCTCTTTCTTACTATTTTTCCTCATCACATTGATTTAAAATATCCATCATTTATTCCATTTTGAAAATAAGTGAATCCAGTTGTTTGAATGGTTTGAAAATTTAGTTATCGATATTAAAATGCAGAGGGAATCATTCACAATGACCTTAGATAACGATTGGAAATTTATATAAAATACAATGCTGGTATAAATGATGTCATCACATTTTGACCTTATCTTTTTTCTGAATCATAGAATATGCAAGCTGCTATGAATGAAATGGCTGGGTGTGGTGTTATGAGTTGATGCTATGACATTATAAAAATGAATATTATTTGTGACTTACTATTGAGGAACTTGTGGGCTATGGATTTTTATTCATATGATATCTTTTAAAGTAAAACACCCTTTCAGTCACTCTGGTGCATAAATGATATTAGTAACCATAGATAAAAAATAGATATTGCCATATTACTTTTCCATTGAGTAACCTCCTCCTCCTCATTGTTGTCCTACAGGTTATTATTTCTGTTAAAACTTTTGCTACATAGTAGTTAAACATTGATGAGCTTGCCATTAGTAACAACAGATCCTGAGGGATTCGAAATACCATTATAGTTTTTCCTGTTCAGAGCACAGACTCAAAATTACAGCAATTAGCATATTATAATGTTGTACTTATCCAAAAATCATTTTTAGTTTAACTATAAATCAAAGTATGTGACAATACCTAGTCATTATTCTCTAATAATTTTAGCCAACAATTCACTTGTGAATGATTTATACTGCTGTTATCTAAATATGAAATTTCCATTGAGGAACTGGTAGACTTGCATGGAATAAATTAGGTGTTCTCTATTGACCATTTCATCATCAACATTGCCATAATCATTTGGTATCTGCTGAGAATAGCATTGTTAGTAAATTGCATTGTATGAACAACATTCTTGTTTTAATATGGTATGTGCTTTGGGAACTGTAGTATTTCTGTGCGCCATGGAACATAATAGGTATTTTCTGTTTGTTTATTATGTGGAACCTACTTCTTCCGCACTAATACCTCAATTTTATCAATTCCTTTAAAATGAGAAACATTTTGATAACTAATTCAGGCTGTTTAATTTACCACTTGATTCTTCCCTTTAGAGCTACGCTAACTTGAATGTATCTTATTTACATTTGTGCATATTTTTTGACCCATGGATACAAATAGGAAAAGAGTTTATCCCAAGCCCTCACCAATTATATAAAAAATTATTATGTTTATATGTAAAAGATTGTGTATTGAAACTATGATCTGACTGCAATTTAAATGTAAATTAGGACTAATGATTAATAAGTAAAAGCATTTGGAAGGCTGTCTTTGGAATAATTCACTGAAAATTTATTTTAATTTCAAACAAAATATTAGTGGTGAATTTTAATTCTTGAGATATTTGAAATCACAATCAGAAATAGTTTACTTCAATAGTTAAGGGGGGCCTTGATAACCAAGTGGGCAACACATGTGACTTCAATGAAAGCAGTCCTGGAATTGATTTCAAGTGGGGGACTAGGTGCAAAATTACCTTAGCTGTTGAATCACTTTAACAATACTACTACTTCTAATAGTTAAGGAATTCAGAGGGTCTGACAATATATTGTTTTTAGGTGTTTGTAGCTAGCTAAATGTGTAACCTTTCTATAGTAATTACTCTGTGAGATGAGCACGTACTTCAGATATTAACAAGGTCATTGAATTCATAAATTTGAGAAGGTTAATGATCTAATTGTTGTTTTTGTGCAGGGTTTTTTTATCCCTTATATATTCAATTGGGAGATTAACTTTTTCTTGGTTTTTAGTTGAATGAATCGGCGAAAAATTTTTCGGATTGTGATTTTTTCAAATCTTGTAGTAAATTTTTCAAACTTCATGAATGGTAAAATGTAGGGTGATGACAAAATTTTTATATACTGGTAGAGTTGGGTTTCTAAGAAGCATTTATTTAGCACATTATTTAAAATTGACTTTCCCCTTAATTCTATATGAGGTTTTTGTGCACTTTTCTTTGGATATGTCACTACAGGTTGCAAACTTTTTAAACAATTTATATTTAATTTATATTTCTTAGTTCAGTTTACATTCCACATTTTAAGTGGATCAAGTACTCATTGCAATAGGAATATTACAGTTCAAAAGCAAGCCTTTCATGTTCATATTCCAAAAAACATTTTCTAGTTGTCTGTTTAAAATTTGAGTGATAAATTATTCATGACATTTTTCTGTTTTTGTGAGCTCATTGTCAGTTATATTTTTTTGTTTGGCTTTAAAGGTTTTATGTTATCCTCATGTTAAAGTACGCGATTAAAGCTGTATCTTTTTAAAGTACTCTCCGCAATGGCAAACACTTTCGTGCATTGCTTGTGATATTGTATGAAGTTTCTTGCAATTCACTGCTGCTTGGTATTTTAATTCTCGTTTGCATAATTTTTTCGATTTTTTTGTATAATTATTCTTGAATTCTAATTTTCAAAGTCTTTTATTTGAGATTGCTCATGATTTTCAGTTAAATTTCGATCAAATTTGATTTCTCAATTTGCTGGAAGAAATGTTGATTAGATTTGCTTCATGCTTTTCACATCTTTAAGGACTTATTGTTAGTCACTTTAAGTAATCTCTTCAATGGCTAGCTAACTTAAATAGAATATAATTCTTTATGTATATAGCTCATGATACTTTGAAATTTATTGCAATTCTTCACTGTTGCTTGATAGTTTAATTTTTGCTCTAGCCATCCATTTTAATTAGTTTAATATAATTATTCCATTTCTGATTTTGTCTATTGCTTGATATTTTTTATGATTTCTCAATTCTCACTCAAAGTTCAAGTTTTGAATTTGCCAATAGAAATTGTGAAGTTTCCAGAACATTCTAGAATTTCCAAAAATTTCGCTTTAACCCTTTGATGCCAAAGCAGCTTGAAAAATTATTCTAAGTCCCCAAGGTCATTTGATTGGTTAAAAAAATAATGCTTTTTTCTCACTCAAAGTTCAAGTTTTGAATTTGCCAATAGAAATTGTGAAGTTTCCAGAACATTCCAGAATTTCCAAAAATTTCGCTTTAACCCTTTGATGCCAAAGCAGCTTGAAAAAAAAGTCCCCAAGGTCATTTGATTGGTTAAAAAAATGCTTTTTTCTCATGTTTCATGATTTTATTTTTTCAGATCAATTTTTGTCTTCTGTACTTGTATTCTCAGTGGTCTGTCTCTTCAATGGCTATGTTCAGAATAATTTTCACTTTGAATTATTCTGAACATAGCCATTTAAAAGACAGTTCACTGAGAATACAAGTACAGAAAACAAAGATGGCAGATGCCACAGCTACAGGAAAAACAATTGAATTTTTGAGCTCCGAGATAGGCCCAGGTTTGACGTCCCCTACTGTACCAAAAATTTTGGCAGGTGAGGAGTTGGACATGTTCACAATGAAGCTTGAAAAGGTCCTTTCTGACATTTCTTTATTGATCTCTGTAATAAAATGTACACTTCAAAATTTTTTTACAATAAAGCACAAAATATCTACTTCTGGTGTCTTTTTTGCTGCAATTCCTCCATAAGAAATCCTCCAGCCACGTAAGTACGTTTTACAGAGTAAAGCCTGCAGTAGAATTTGAGTTATGAATATTACATATTAACATAGAACATATTTGACAATAATAAGCCTGATGTGAAGATAATTTTTACTTTGAAATGGGAAATATTTATCTGAAAATGGATATCAACCATGTAGATACTTTACGAACTTTGCAACAAGAACAGGTGAGTTTAAACTTGACTTAAAAATCACTTCTTAATAGCATTACAAGACATTTTTAGTGGTCTTTAGGAATTTGAATCATTTCAATTGATTATATAAAATATAGAAAAGTTTGAGAGCTTCTAAAAATAAATGCTTTAACTTTTCACCAAAAATGATAGCACTTACTCATTGATTATGATAACTTGCCAAAATGACTTAATTCCAAAAAATTTTAAAGTAATTGAATTACATCCAATACATTCAAAAGTGGTACTACGTAATATCCAACATCCAAATAAATCGACATCTAACAGATTAAATAACCTGAGCAAAATGACAACATTTTCATGAAGAGTGCCTAAGCACAAGCATCACCGGAATTAATTTGGCATAATTATCTACATTTGTCCATAGTAGGACAAATGTAGATAATTATGATAATAGCCGTATATTATCTACATTTGTCCATAGTAGGACAAATTTAGATTCTATAGATCGAAAATTCGATTACTATAAATCTCGGGAATATGTTATAATCACCATTCTGTTTCATACAACGTATGCGAAGGAACCACTGCACTACACGGTAACAGAGGCTTTAGCGTTTGAACGTCGAATTGCGAATCCATTGTTAAAATTTGGAAAGTTCATGTTAAGAACAAGCTTATACGATTTAAGTTAATTTTTCTTATTTTTCGACGGAAAGTTCGATTAATCATATTGCAAAGGTTTCATTATAAAAAAATCAAGCAACTTGCACAATCTTGAGGCTACATAAGAGTTATCGCATCTCTGAAATGCAAATTGTCGAATGAAAAGGCATCAGAATATTTCTCGGGTACATTCAACCTACATAAGCGTAATGGTAGGATATAACTACTCTCAAGTAAACTTAAGAAAATTACCTCCCACCTTTTCATTGCAGCAATACGTACTTAATATCCCGGCATTAATCGATCAAACCCACTATCACATTAAGCTGAGAGAACGAAGAATTCCGTAAAATTAATTCATCCATTTCTAAGCTTTCGACTCACGTGGTCACTGTATCCCCGAACCAGAGTCTAATGCCCAAGGCTGCTTTCCGCTACAAGTTCTGTTGGCTTATGGGATTACTTTCAGGGTATGCTCACGGAACCAACGTGTTTTCAGAACACTACTGAATCGGAGAGAATTCAGGACTAAGTAAAGAGAAACTAGTTCAGCGTAGGTTGAGTCTGATGGTAAACTATCCCAAAAGCCTAATGATCAAATGCGAACTACACAAAATTCTTGATTGAATTTCAATTCATCAACAAGATAATACAGGCTGAATGTACAGCTGATGCCGAAATCAGACCCAGTTGTTCATTGAATTTAAATTATTAGAATTTCACAAAGTAGAAGATATCTGAGAAAAACTTAGAACTTTAATAATACGAACGTAATAAGTTCCCGATGTAGGAAAATCGGATATCGAAAATTTCTATCCCCCTAAGAGTCAGCTGGTCTAATGTATGTCCCATTAAACAGGACAGCTCGTTTAATCGAAGGCGTAAGATACTAATGTATGAAATCTAAGATCGAGACAACTGTTAAGCTAGGAACGTCGAAGTCAGAATGAAGCAATTCAACCTCTCTAGTTTCTTTTAAAAAGATCTTGAAAATAAAACTACAACATTTGGACAAGCAACTCGCGATGACGGCACGGTGACACAATACACTTAAACGAAATTAATTTCATTGTTATAAATACCACGGGGTTAACTCAATTACCTTACATTAACAAATTCCCGCGAAGATATTGGAAACTGATGAACCGCCGTAAACATAAATGACACTGCGACCTAAATTAACGAGGTACATGTAAAACTTTTAACATTAATATCTTTAACAAGACTCACGAAAAGATGACACTGTCTGCGATTTGGTTTCCAACGCCAGACGAAGTTCTTCATACGGCAGCAAGTGGCACTCGAGCAGGGATGAACCATAACCTTCAGCAGTCAACAGAAGAGAGGACGAATTGGTGTCTAGCGAACCTTTTTATGCTCAGACAACGGGTAGGGGTGGCGCAGGGGAGGGGAGGGCTGGAAACTACTGCTGTGATTACTATAAATTTTAAATAGCTATATAATATTACGGGATTTATTAAATCAAATATTCGGTATTAGTTTTAAGAGAAAATATTTAGATTGAATAAAAATCTACCGTTGATTATTTTCGAAATACTGTTTACAGTATCGTAATTGATATTTATGATTCATCTTTGAAATGCCAACATTTCAATATTAATTTAATAAAATGTAGGAAATGAGTTGACTTTCTTAGATTAATTTTGATTTTTTGATCCGCGTCAGGTAAATCCGAATGTTGAAGGGGTCGAAGTTTGAAAATATTACACATTTCCGTCAGCTAATATATGGATAAAAATAGCGCCACCGTTCAAATTTAGGCAATTATTTTCTCGAATGCTACTCCAAGTGTTAAATAACCGTTCCTTTGTCACGTCGGTTAATTTAAATTATAACATAACGCCATTGCGCGGTTACCCATTTTTTTCTCTGCTACCTAAATACTACATTTCTGATACCATTACGACTTGGGAAGCGTTTCAGTGGCTGTAGTGAGAGAGGTGGAGGCGGTTCTGAAGATGATGTTGAAGGACAGTTTCCAGAATATCTTCCAAGTTTGAAATATACTTTATACAAGTTAATTCTGTAAATAATGTAACGAATGAAAGAGTATTAACGAGTACAACAGAGTCAAATTGACAAATTTTGTCATTAATACATTAATTTTAAAATGTGCAAAAAGATGTTGGATTTGATGAGACAGAAATATGAATTTTCATAAATAGTTCCCAGAAATATGTATGGGTTAGAAAACTCATCTGTTTTTTGTTAAGATGCAATACATTCCAACTGGATTTTCTGAGTATTTTCATCTATTTATTTTAGACATTAGAGTTAGATAAAAGCTCCAAATAGCCGTATATTTGCAAGCAAACTAACCGTTGAAGAATTCCCACCAGCAGGGGTTGGGGTTCTCCGTGGTCACGCTATGCAAGTATTGTTCTCAATACAATGAAATAACTGTCAGTTATTTTTCTATCCTGAAGATGACAGTAGTTGTCGAAATATGTATTGAGAACAATACTTGCATAGCAAGACCACGGAGAACTCCAATCACTGCTGGTGGGAATTCTTCAACGGTTAGTTTGCTAGCAAACAACGGCTATTTGGAGCTTTTACCTAACTCTAACGTCTTACCACAGCCGTGTTCCTTTTTCTTATAGATTATTTATTTTAGGTTCAAACCCCGGCCATTGAGATTGATTGTAAGAACAAACATAAATATAACTATTACTTGGCACAATGGGATTTTAATATCATCTTCTTAATCAAGGTGTTGTAAGGAGCCGAGCCCACCCTTAGAAAGCCTTTCAAATGCTGTCAATAATGCACATGAAATTGGAGCCACTGACTGAAAAGGCATAATCAAATAATATTTTAGTACATAATTAAAATTATCAGAAGAGAAATGTTTAACTGCTGCAGTATATCCAGTAAATCTTTCTCTGAAGCTGAGTGCAGTATAATATAGCAATTTGCCTAAATATAATGATCAGAGCTGAATCATGGTAGTTAGGATGGCAAATAAAGCAACGATTGATTTCGCTCTATGAACCAATAATGGAGCAGATAAATTTCGAAAACTGTACTAACTATGTTAACTCATCATTAAAAATGTTAACTTCAGTGTTTTCCATAGTAGTTGCTTAACAGCTGGCTTTTAAACTGTTTTCCTTATAAACATTTTCAACCTTTCTATAAGGAAGTCAATATCTTGTGGTTGTGTACTTTGGTTCTGTCTCATGTCTCATGGGGTGATTTGAACTGCAGAAACCCTCCTCCTTGGCTGCTTCTCTCAATGAAAGTATTCATACAGTCAAATAAATCTTGCTTATCTAGAGGTTTTGAGTGAGCATTGGAAATTAATGCAAATACATTCAATGAATCAATCCATTACAAAAGATGTTTCTCACAAATTCCTATGGATTATTTTGCATTATTTTATGCAATCCATTTTGTTAATTACTTGTGTCACTATGATAATGCAGGAGCAATAGCAATGCCATTCTGTTAAGTATAAATTTTCAATGATTGCAAATGAATATAAATTAAATTTAATAATAAAAAAATTGAGTGCGTTTGTAATTATCTAGAAACAATTAGCAAACAATCAACCAAAGAATGCTGTTGAAGTATCTACAGACAGGCCTTTTCTTTTACAGGGATTACATTCCTAAAAAATTTTTGAAAGACAAAATTGCAAAACAGAGGTAATTAGAGTGGTAGAAAATGCAATTTTCAGTTCCAATTATAATGGAAATGAACCATGATGAATTTTCATATACATTGGTGAAAGATGAAAATACAGAAAGAGGCAGCAAGTTAATTTATGCACAGTAGATCGTCATCTTTCAAAGGCCAGGCATTGCAACTAATTCAATCTTTCCATCACTGATCTCTTAATTTCTTCATAGGTTCACGTGCCCATTAAACTTTTTATGTCATCTTGAAAGGAAGACCTAGGAAAAATCTTATGTAAGGAAGACCTATAAACTTTCTTAACTTAAAATATAAGATACAGAAATACTAATTCCCTCTCATTGCAAGTTCCTTTAGTGTTGCAAGTAGAATTTCACGATTTATTGCATCAAAAGCTTTTTTATAGTCAATAAAATATAGAATAACATGGTTTCGTCTATCTAAGTTCTCATGTATCAAATTACAGATAGTTTCCAGAGCTTCCTTGGTACCCTTATTTTTCTGGAAAGCAAATTGGTGGCTGAAAATCAACTTGTTTTTGTCAAGATATTTGAGAAGTATATTGGACACATATTTCTCTATTATTTTACTTGTAGATGGCAGGATGGAGATAGGTCTGTAGTTATTTAAATCCCTGTGGGCTCCTCCTTTGTAAATAGGTCTGATTACTGCTGTTTTCAAACCTTCAGGAAAAATGCCTGAGAGCAAGCTTTTATTAATAAGATTGGTAATGATATCAATTAGTAATGCATTTTGTCTAATATCTTGTAACCTAATACTGTCATAACCTGGAAATTTATTTTTTAAACTGTCCATGACCATTTTTATCTCAATGGTTGAGGCCTGGGGTATCAATATACTATTGCAGACTCATATCATAGGTATAATTTGTACCTTCACCATAGAAAAGTTTTCAAGTTTTTAATTAACTTGACTTATTTTCTTTCATGAGATTTTTTCTGTTTATTCTAGATTTCACTCATGAGAATTTCAACTTTTCACAAAGTTGTCATAAAATACAGCCTAATGAATACAATGTGGGACTTAACTGAAATACTTGCTGATTATTGATTTCTGATATTTTATTGTAATAGATATCAAGGATGTCAAGATAATCAATCAACATTGCATGAATAATATTTATGAATTAATTATGATTCAATAGACTTAAGTGCTCCAAAAACAATTGAACACTAATAAGTTTTGAAAGATTTTTCGCTTTCCTGGAAAACTGTTAAAAGAAATCTCTCTTGGGTTTCCATTCTCCATCCAAGTCAGGATATTGATCAGCCTTCTTTTGCCCACTGCCTCTGCAGGCATCTTCAAGGTGTAGTAACAGGTTAGAGACTGTGGAGACAGTGGCCAAAATGTTGGTTATAATCTATCCCCTGACCTGGGAGGAGAGCCAAGAGAGATTTCTTTGATTAGAGTTTTGGCTCCCAGATTACCAAGTGGGTAGCATGTTCACTTTTTGTGAAAGTGGTCCTGGGTTTGATTCTCAGTGGGAGTCTATAAGTGGGAAATGACCTCAGCCATTGAAACAGTTTTAATAAATCTAATAGTAAAGATTTGTTCTCGTCAGAATGTGAAAAAGTTTAAGATTGAGAATTCTAAGTTTCTGAGATTGAGAATTTTAAAATGATTTTTGAAGTTCCTCTGTCATTTTTCAATATTTGCTTTTACTAACTCCCTCATTTTTACCATTGGGTACTTCTTTGGTTCTCTTTTTTTTCTTGATAGGGCTCCTTTATTTTCCATGTATGCAGTTATTTTAGTGTCTTTCAGTGAGCTTTGCTCTTTTCCTCTCTTACGGCTTTGGACTCAGCATAAAATCAAGGTGATTTTTTCTCTGTTTTCCTCCCCCAGAACTTTATTTTCTATTGTTAAAGCAGCCTACTTGGTTGTTTATTTATTTTCTTCAATTTAATCTATTTTTTATTTTAAAGTATGCTCAAATTTTTCTTTACATGTATATTTAGCTTAAAATAATCATTCATCCACTCCATTCTTGGCTAGGTCCTTCCACATCTAACCACTGTTAACCCTATCATATGCTTTTTTATTATACTATCTTAAAGTCAACAAATTCTTTTCTTTTTCTGTATGATATAGCACCTACTCAATGAAGTTTTATTTGATCTGTTCCTTGGCATCATCAACCATCTGTAATTTGGTATACCTTCTCTAAATTCTTTTTCAAATCAATCAAATTAGTGATTAATCAATCAAAGATGTACTATAATTGATTATACTATAGAGATGAATATGTAAATATAGACACACACACAAGAAAAAGCTGCTTGCATAGAGCAAACTAGGGAGTGATAAATTGCTGCTAATCTCCCAAAACTGTTTCCCACTTACATATATAGCATTTCCAGTGACCTATAGTTGAACCCAAGGTCAGTTTAGTTTTTTTGCAATATGTATATATGTATATATAAATGAAACGTTCTTTTTCATTGTTCCAGTTGTAATACCTACCTTTAAGGGAAGCGTTTAAGTGAATTTAATTCACCTGAATGTAATTCTTTTAGAGAAATGGGAGTGACCCTGCTTTGATTGAATGACTGGGTTGTCTGCTATCATTGCCTATTACATTTTTTTCATCTCTGCTTTTAACTGTTCCTAGAATTTTAAGTAGGATTCATCTCTGTAATAGTATCAAATAAAAGGTGATATGCCAGTTTGTTGTCCACCCCTTTAATAGAGAAAAATATATAATATGAGTAGTCAACGGGGCTCAGATACTTACAACTTTTCCATGGTCAGACTTCTAGTGATTTCCAAGATTAGGAAGGTCTAAAATATTCAACTTATTAACTTTCTGAATTTTCATCAATGGCTCATCAGAGGGCAGGTGTAAAGGTATAAATACCATTGCTTTTTGAAGGAAAAGTTAAATCTTTCCTCTCTTAAATGATCATATCATGCTTATGACCTGCTACTCTGAAAGGAGCCATTAAACTACCTGACAGCCTGCTTTACATAGCACACATAGTTAAATGTTTCCTGGTTAAAGAGAGATGTTTTTCCACCAAACAAGGACAAGGTTTCCATTTCTTATGAAGCACAAGAAGCTTTGGAGGATTATGTGAGGCCAACACAACTTTTACCCCCACATCTGGGACAACTTCCTCGCACATACAAAATGGTTAGGGTATTTTAAAAGGAATGGGAAGGAATATAGAAAATTAATTTAACAGAAGAATACAAAAATAACTTTGTTTATAGGTTTTGAATTGATTGTAGTGCAGAAGATAAATATTTTAACTCTCCTCTTATAAGACGATATTCATTGAACTAATGATTTTGATTTTGTGCAAAATTTTGAAATCCAGACTAAATCAGGAACTTCCTTCCCATAGAGAAAAGGAAATTGTCATATTTGCTCATCTCAAAGAAATTTATTTCCATATACAGAAGTTTTTGAACAACAATATTATTTCTATGTCATATAACATATGCCTTAATGTCTTGCGTGAATTGAGCTTTCTACAGGGACAGGAACTGGCCAATTGAGTTGCATTTCATACAAACACCTATAAGCTCATAAAGATGAGTTTCTTCATTGGCCTATCTTCATAGCCATTTGAAATACCCAAGGAAATATTTGTTGAGTCCAGCATGTTTTAATGTTATTGAACAGACATCACATATCTACAAGGACAATTGTCCTATAAAAAATACACATGGTCACATCAATAACACAATTACTCTAATGGTCCTTATAATTATCAGTATTTAGCCCAAGTTGTTGAAAGGTTGTTTTTTGTTTAAAAAAATTGAGATGAAAATTTCCCTAATCCTCGAGATAAAAATCTAATTATTAACAGAAAAAATAAAACAGAAATAACTTAACGAAAGAGTTTTTGCTCTAGTTCAAATAATGGAGATGAGATTTTGTGAAATATTTTTTAAAAAGATTGACATATACAATTAAATTAGGTAATTAAAATTCTGGCACGAATTTTAAGAGGACGAGCAGGCTTTTCTTATAATTTTGTGAACATTTTAGAAAGCAAACTATCCTTTCTATCACAATTCAAGGCATTTGCCATTTTCTATGAGTAACTACGCAGTAAAAAATGGTAAAGAATGTTGTTTCATACAATATGGATATTTTGTTTTTGATTACGAAAGACTTTATCCTTAGAAACATCCAATTAGTTCCAAATAAAGCAAAATCAATGTTACTTGATTTTTAGGCAATCTGTATTATTGATGTATCAAATGAATTATCCTGTAAGTGTTGATAAAATAAGTTCAGAAAAATCAACTATTTTATGATGGATCAAAACATCAAAACATTTTTGAACAATAATTGATGGATTTAAATATACATTTATGATTGGTTTAAAGAGAGAGTATTTTCTATAAATAACAGAATTAATTTCATGGTTACAAACCATGCTGATTATAAATCATACATATGATTCCATGAAACAGGACTGTTGGCAATAGTTTGGTCCAAGTTTCACGTTACAAAAGAAATGAAGTGTCCTGGAATCAGAGTTCAAAAGCCACATTTTTGGGAAAATGTTAGCATTTGAAGCATTGCAATTTGAGCAAAATTATAGGTTTGTGTTGACATTTATAATAATTCCTTCACATCCAAAAATTACACTTTTACAATCAGTTCATTTTAAGTCCACATAGGCGCATTCAAAGAGTATAATACTCATATTTTGCAGAGAATTTTGTTTTCTTTAACTGCTCAATTTTTAACTCAGCTCATAGATTTATAATTTATGAAGTTAAATTTTTGAAATCTCCATGGTTGTTAACAGGAGCAAAATAGGAAGGTTCTCATGGCATAGTAAGAACTGGTTTCCAATTCCTTTCAAATTTACATTTGATATTAATGCTCATGATTATTAATGAAGGGCACTCATATCTTCATTAAGACTGCGAAAATAATTGAATTTCTTCAATTCTTGATAAGTTGATGTTAGGTGTGATGCACCTTAAAGATATTTTCATCCTCTACCGCATCATCCCCCCAGGACCCAAGGGGGCTCATCTCTGGAGCCCTAGGGAGATAAGGTTAAGAAATCGGATATAATGAGGTAAGAGCTACCTTAAAGATGCTTCACACCAACTACATAAAACTGTTGTTGAATAGCAGGTGTATCATTCAATACGAATGAAGGAAAAATGAACCTAATGAATCCAAAGATTGTTCTAACCCAAAAGTTCTCCTTAATTTCTTTCATAAAGTATTATGATATGTGCGGTAATAATATTAGAATGGTGCACTGCATCATCATCACGTTTTCTGAGCTGCATGAAAATTCTATTCGGCTTAAATGCTCAAACAGAATTTAATGGACATGCATTGTAGGAGAGCTTTTATGTCTTTACTCTGAAGGTATCTTCTTTGAATTCATGCTCACTGAATGTTTTGCTTGATTATGAAAGAGAAAGAGATAGAGAGAGGAAGAAGTAAAGAGAAAAATTATCAAATGCCAAATAACACTCTCATGGCATGATATATACAGACATTGGATTCATTCTCACTTTTCAAAACAGACTTATTGTCTATGAGTGCTTTAAATTAAAAATTAATACTGCTTTAAACACAAAATTCAATGCAAAGATTTGTAACTTCAGCATATTCAATCACAGTGGCAATAGCAGCCATCATGAACCTGAAAATTAAATTTCAGGGAATTTAGTGATGTTGATAGAATGTTGAATGACTGAGATAAACCAAAAATTTGCATGTACTGCACTGCTTTGTTCCTGAGGTTTTCTACTTACATTATAGTCACATTACCTATCAGTAGATTTATCAAGAAATTGAAAGGGGATTTTTTCATCACTCCCAACACTCATGGAAGTTGGTGGATGTCATCCTTGGTAGAACACACTCATGCACAAGCAGCTGTGAAAGTCTTCTCTCCCTCACATTCACACACTTACATACAAACATGATGTGTTCCACTGCCAGCTTATAATCACATCACTTGTCCATTAAAGTCACGTGCGTACACAGTTTTTCTTTATCACAACCACACTATATTATTTTCATCTCTATTATTGCAACATATGATAATTTATTTTTACAAGTTTGCCAGTGTTCAATCATTTGTAACCAAGTAGACTGATACTGACAAGTATAGAATAAATATTTCCATTTAAACATTCCATCAGGTAAAGCAATGTGATTCTTTGGTGTTCTTAGCTTTAACATACTCCCTGTTCTCCGTAAAAATTTACTTAGCTCTTGAACTTTTACAAACTGCTTTTAGAACTTCACATATAAACTACTAGAGTGTTTGACTGATCATGGTCAGTCATCTTCAGTCATTTTACTTACATAATATACAAACAGCTCCTCAGAACTCCAGTTAATTCTAATAATCTCCCTTTTTGATACCAACAACAAAGCTTTAACCCCTACCTCCATCACTCTCGATATGCTGTGTTACTTCAAAACAATTGAAAAAAGGTTCATTTTCTGAGTGTCAAAAATATAGAAATAGAACAAACCTTATGAACTATCATTCAGTACCTACTGGAAGAAACTCTCTTGTTTCAGGTCTTTTATTTACACTCTGGGACAACTGGGACGGTGGCAATGGCTGAAGAGGGAGAAAACTGGAGATTGACTTTTGCAAGAAGATATACAAGTCTCTTTCAATTCTTGTGATGCCTAAGTAATTAACCCTGTGGTTGGGGATTATGATGATAATCAAAATCATTGTCTATGTTCCCATGGACATGAGTTTCTTGAATGCTTTCCGAAACTCTGGGTTGAAGATGGTGTAGATGACTGGATTGACAAAGCTGTTCATATATCCAAGCCAAGTAGTGAGAATGAAAGCAGTTACCCCTGGTTGGCAATCAGCAACCAACTTGGTGCAGATTGCATCCATGATGTTGCATGTGAAGAAGGGTACCCAGCATATGAGGAAGACTCCTTTTGTTTCAAAATAGAAAGAGAAAATAATTTAGAATCAGGAAACATGAAATATCAGTTTTCATGTCAAATTTTATAATTGTTATGAAAAATGCTCCAAGATACACAATTTTTTACCAAAACAACTTTATTTCTTTCCAGTTTAATTCCCTCAATTCTCAATGGACATTTCCCATAATTTTATAAAAAATATATTCCCTTACTTTCCATAATTTCATTACAAAATCCTTCAGTAATAACAAGATATTCAGAAATGATGATCGCCATACTTATTAGTGAACAAGCTTGGGGGTGATCTGTCAGTAGTCATTGCATGCAAAATAATCATGGATCTGTAGGAAAAAGGACAGAAGCTAGAGATTCTGTAACTTGACAGTAATGTACCCAACCAACTGGGAGGAATATTGGAAAAAGATCCATTTTCTGTCACTGCTAACTGTGAAAATTATTTTATTATATCCCTATATAGCTCTCAGATAAGGTCTCAAGTACTTTGCAATAATCATGCAATGAGACCCATCCAATTAGCACAGCAGAGAGTTGTACACTAACAGGAAGTTTCAGGCACTGGAATGAATTTTCAGAGTTAGAAAAACAATCAAGAAATATTATGAATGTAATAAGAATGTGGATCAATTTTTCATGAATTTTCAACTGGCACTAAGAGGAAGAAGTTACATGTCTATCTTAGAATTGTAACTCCCTAATAGGTTAGTAAGACTACATATGACCCTCTGGAATACATATGACAGTTTAGAGGGAACATTTGCCTAAGAATTTTAAAATAGTTGAGCTTGCTACTAGATGTACTGGAAAGTGAATGTTAAAAGGTGCAACTAAACATGAAGTTATTGATCCGAGCAAATTGTTAGCAATTTTCAAGAAACATTACGTTGAGTGATGTGATGGAATATTTTTACTTCTCATTGAATTATAAAATTACTGATTAATTTATAATAAAAATACTACTATTACTACTACTACTGTTAAAAATGATTTTATACTAGAAGTATCTTTAAAAACCTTAATTTTTTCGATGTTCTTTCGCGCAATTTTTATTAAATAGTTAATTATAGAATTCCCGAAGACGTTTGTGAACAGGAAGCATCTGCATCAAGCAGAAATATTTAATTGGAATTAGAATGAATTAGGTCAAGAGTCTGAAACGTTAGTACGAATAAGGAAGTGAATCATGTGTCATCGAAAGAGTTCCAACACGGCATTGTACTTTCTCTTGGAGCAAATTTTCCTTACTCACCGAGGACAATTGCTAACGTCTTCGTGGCTTTCCTCTCTTTCTTGGCGGACGACTTCTCTCTCTTTTTCCGGCTTGCCTTGTGGACCTTGTAGATGGTGAAACGACTACCACTCTTCCTCTCTTTCTTCGACGCCACAGCCGCGGAGAGACCAACGCCTGCAGCAGACGCAGCTGCAGCACCCATACCCTGGGAAGGGAGGATCGCTCCTTTCAGCACTCCCTTCTTGGCTATTTTCCCGCTTTCCGCGTCACGACTACTAGCTGCCTTCGTTTCTGTCACTGCTGCTCCGTTCTTGCGTGCCTTAGAAGATAAAATAGTTGATTATTCTCTGTTTATCGCCTTCTCATAAATTCACCTTTATTTCTCTCTATTCACCCAAGATTTTTACTTTCTGATCGATAGGAAAGCGTTAACAACTCTTTAGATGCTCAATTTTGCTGTATTGTCGTTGCTGAAAAGAGACTACTTCAATAACTCACGAATATTATTGTTTAACCTATGTCCTTTTCATAAAAAGATTAGGATATCAAAATTTTTATTCGTATAAAAGATTGGGCAAAAACTGACGAAAGATCCAGTTTTCTCGTTGGTTTTCTTGAATGGAAGTTAGAGATTAAAACGATTTACGAACTCCTTGCCTTAACAATTTGCATCTACCTTCGATTTATCTTTTTGGTCTCCTGAATCTCTCTGGAGAGATATGAGGGTTCTCTTTTTCTTGATACGACGTCCTCCTCCCACTCCTTTGTCTTCTGCCCCCTCTTCTCTTCCTCTTTCCACCCCTTCCTCTGCATCAGCCTCTTTGGCCGCCGCGGCCGCGGTCGCGGCAGGAACCGGAGATGCTTCCTCTTCGACCGCGTTTGACGCTGCGTATCCGGAGTCGTGATTTCCTCCGACGGCGACGCCTTCGTCCCCTCCGACGCCCGTTGTCGCCACCACGATGCCACAAGCAACGACGGGGGCGGCGGCGGAGGCCGTAACGATGGGTGCGCCGGTGATGGATGCAGAAGGGGACAGTCGCTTGCCGTTGGTCCCTACCGCGGCGCTGGCTGCTACTACCCCAGCGCTACAAATGGAAAGCCAGCTGTAGAGCTATTTGAATCATATAGGGTAGGAGTCGGCAATATTTTTGACTTAAAGAGTCATGCAGGTATAGACAAAGCAAAATAGGATGAAAAATCGAATATTTTAATGAAAAATACACACAAAATTATAACCTGTATATTCATGGAGAAAAGCTTGTGCTAAAAGTTGTACGCGAAAACTTATGTAGCACTAGTCAAAGATAAATAAATACGAAAATGAACTTGCGAAGCAAAGTAAACTTGACAAAACATGGGTTTCCATTATTTTAACTTATACAACTCTGTTTTTAAACACCAAATGTAATAAACAATACTTCTACAAGTTTCCACAAAACAACCTCAACCTCAACGACCGGTTACTGAAAATGACAATCTATGCCGAAACCAGCCTTTGAGGTTTTCATTGTTGTGTGGTATCTTGTACAAGCATTGTTTATTAAATATGGTGCTTAAGCGGATCCACTACGTGACAGCCAACCGAGTCGACTACACTTTAAGGTTTTCCTCTAATCTGCTAATTTATCAATTAGGATCTAATTTATGAAATAAATTTCTTTGACGTCTTCTTGGCTACTTACGCGGCGAGCGACTGTTGGCGTTGTCGCCGCCTTCTTCTCTCGGCAGTCACCGTCGCCAAGATGAACTCTGTTGACTTGTCATTCGGTATGACGTGACAACCGTCGCAGTCGTCATCGTCTTCGTCGAAGGGCATGGAATGTTCGAGGCCTCCGTCTCTCTCTTCCTCCTCCTCATCTTCCTCCTCGTCCTCCTCTTCCTCATCTTCTTCCTGCTCATTTGGGGCCGATGACGAGAGAATAAAACACGTGAAACTCAGGCGTCACACAGGAATCTTCCGATAACGAACGGAAGTTGCTTTGCAAACCCCTTTCACAAACCACAAATGGTCCCCTTTTAATTATTTACTACAAATCTCGTAACTTTTGTTCTTAAACATCTGTTCAGGCATCTTTAATTCAGAAAATTTAAGGTCGTATTCTGACGTTATATATTATAACGTTATTCTGCGTAAATATTTTTGTATCAGATGTGTAAATGGTTGCGGCGTTAAGGATTTTCAGAGATGTTCCTAGAATAGAAGTTGCCGCTGATGGTTGAGTGATTGGCAGTTTAAAAGATCTCCAGGAACCATGAACAATGTGATTCTTCCCTAAGTGCCTACGCCACCAATGAGCCCACCAATAGTTTCCTCAGCAACCAGAGCAGAAATGTTCTTACGAGTATGTCCCCGAGAGTTGTTCCTATCCATCCTTAGTAGTAATGCATCTTTAGTAGTAACCCTAAAGGGTTACTACTAAAGATGGATTACCACTGAGGGTTTTTCGGCAGATGCTAAATTTGAGTGGAGTTTGTAATCTGGTTATTTTCAAATTTAAAAATGCTAGGATGCCATATTTTTCTTCTTCGTAACAGAAATTGATGGAATCAAATTGACCACTTAGTTTTTCCAAGTAATCTGCGGAGTTACTTTTCGATGTGTTGTAAATAGAAAAAAATTTATTGACGTTCCTGAACCAAATATTTGGAAAATAATGGAAGTTGTCTTTGTAGTGTTTCTAAAAATAAGGCATGAATAAGTTTGAGAGGAAGGGTGACGGGAAATTTCCCATAGTCGTCCCATTAGTTTGTCTGTAAACATTTCCTTCGATTTGGAGGAAGTATTGTTTCATGCAAGTTTTGGCTGAAAGCATATATTCTTTGATTAATTCTAGGGATTTGCTTTGACTATTTAAGACTAAATGCACCTGAAAGTTAGGCGTAGGAACAAACACATGCACGAATATGCAGTTCGACATGAAGAATTGGGTAAGTCTTCTCACCTGGCTTCCACTCCCTGTGTTTGTTGGCTTATCTTCGTCGAAGGCGGATGAATGGGCAAGTGATCCAGGGCCACTACCTCCCCCACTGCCTGCCGAAAGTGGCATAGGCATGGGGAGCGGCACTGCACCCCCAGCACCCCCGAGCGCCGTCTCCGCTAGACGTCTCGTCTGCGCTAAATTCTCGATTACGGCACCCGGTTTCATAGCCGACGAAGAAGTGTTGGGTCGGCGAGCAGCTTTTGCCCTTTTCGCTCTCGTCCTCAGGGCCTGTGAGGGAAAGACCCAATGATGCCATGACTGGTTTGAATTCACAGTGCAGAAGACAAACAAGAATGAAATAAAATGTTAAGGTGTTATAAGTGACTTAGACGAACGAATTATATGTAACTCGATCAAGATAAGATCTCGAAAATGCGAAGCATGCTTCAGGACTATTTATCGTATATTTACTAAAAGTTTGGAGCTCTTGTGACGTTTGGTTGTTTTTCTGTAATGGTGTAAATGTGGACTGTGGATGGAGTCGTAAATTTGTGTGAATTTACCATGTAGTAATTGAATTTACACCGACTAAGATTAATCAGTGGATTGATATGTACTCCTAATGTAGATCATTTTAAAGAAAAATAATTCCTTTTTGAAAGAGGTATATTTAAAATTTTTAGAACTTGAATCCACCCTAGTTGACGTTGTGGAAAATTCAACGTCGCATACGAATAGAAAAAGCTCTCATAATGGCCTGTAATATAAAATCGAGGCCATTAAAGGAAAAGAAAAGGAAGGACTCCATGATGGGTTTTTTGATGGTCGAACATGAATGGCTTAGTCATAAAATAAAAGTTCATAATCGCAAGCGAGTGCGAATCATTTTTTGGTGAGATTTATTCAGTTTCATAGGTTTATGATGGACAAAATATTTTATCACTCGAGATATTAATAAATTCTTTCACACCAGAATGCTTTAAAATATCATACAACCTCTTTCTTTGCTTCCGGGTGCTTCGACACCGTAAACTAATTTGTTAATCACTCTTAATCTCTTAAATAATCCGTATGAGTTAAAACTTAAAGAAATTGAGGTACTAATGAAATTTTATATTACCTTACAGTTGAAGGTATATCGGTAATTCGTTTTTGTGATCAATGAAGTTAAAAATTTACTGTGCAAGCCGACAAAAATTTATTCCACACATCATGTATATAAAAAGCAAATGTCTGCCCGTCCCCCTATTTATCTCAGAAACGGCTTGACTTAGATATCTGAAACAAACTGCATTGTGTTTCTACGATGCTGAAACCCCCAGAAAAACTAATCTCATCTCTGTAAAGGACCAAGTTCGAATCCAGGAGCACAAAATATGTTGTAGAGATGTACGTAAATTATGTTTTCATGACTTGCAGAGGTCGTTTCTTTTACAAAATTAAATTAGAAACAATGGCCCTACGAAATCAAGAGAAGTTTCAAAAGAAAGTAAAATGATTATAGATTCTTATTTTAGTCGTGAAATGTTGATATAGATCCGAATTTTGGAAGATTTTGATAAAACACACGGAAATTTCGTAAGATATTAGATATAAGTGCACGGAGATAATCAGTTCTTATAATTTTTAAAAGAAATTTACNTGTGCTTAGGAGGACCAGATATATACGATAATAGATATATTTTTAAACTAAATTAAGTCCCGTCATGCTTTACGGGGGCGTTTACTAGTATTGATATAATTTATAATGGTCTTTACTCTTTTATAATGAGTGACAATTGTCAGTGGTATTTGAGTTTAACAGCTGATGGGCAGAATATAAACGAACATTTAAAATGATTAAAAAATCAATAACGTTGTTGAATATTTTTGGAGACATTTTTTTTTGGAACCGTACAATTTTATTCTTACGGTAAATGAAGTAGAGATTCCTGAAGATTTTAAAAATGAATTCTGCTTGCGGACTTTAAAACCAGAATAAAAGTATCTCTTATTAAAATTACATAAATACTGTAAGGCATGACTTCGTGGAGAACTGTGAAGGAGAATGCAGAATTTTGTAGTTTCCTGAAATTTTTGACATGATTACTTTCCAAAAATAAATTTGTGGAAAGTGCAAAGTTGTGCATTCTATTTTTATTTTGTATTATACTTGAGGATTTCATTCTTATACCATACGAGTAAAAGTTGCTTGCATCCTGTGAGCCATGGAGTGGTTTGTTACCACTAATCCCCCAAAAACGTTTCCCAATCGGTTCTTACAAAGCTCTATATTGTGAGCGATAAATTGAATAGGAAGATTCATAACTGCAACAGATACACGATGACACTTCGGGGTCCTAACTTCTGGCCTTATGTAATGAAACCTCTATAAAATCGAGAGAGGGCCATTAGGGGACCTAAGTAAGAACCCATGTTGTTTCAAAAGGCTATACTTCAAACCTGTGCTATTTTACCTGATAGATTTACCTAAAATGGAATTTTATTATCCCCGGGGCCCTAAAACACATATAAATAGCTAAGAAGCTGTCAAAATTCACATGGGCTACAAGTAAACATTCAGGTTGCCAACGAAAGATTGAGCGTCTCGGTTCACTTATTCCAAGTTTCTCTGTGATTTACAGTTGAAGAGCATTTCGAGCGACCGAGAGTCGACGATAAGGTCGCTTTTGATTTTTTGCAATGCCTACTTAATTAAAGATCTCTTTTCTTGTCGTCCCTGTTGCAGTCACCTATATCTAAGTGGACTGTTTAAATAAGTCCAGTGGTTCACCTCAAAGTAATTATTACGGAGAGATGGAAGCGGCCTGGCTCAGAACCAATCACCATATGATTTGATATCGTAGTCAATTACGTTTTGTTACCTCCACTGTTAACTATTCCTATAGTTTCAAGCAGAATTCACACCAGGAAGTGCATCATATTAAAAATGCGCAACGCCAACGTGTCGTCAGCCTATAACATAGAAAACAATGACAATCTGCTTCTTTAAAAAAAATAATCGTATTTCAACCATCGCCAATGCGTTGAGACGAAATATAGTCTGGAAGCGCGATACAAAGACTCCAATATCTGTGCCTAGCAGATGTGTAATCTCCTTAGATCACGGAATTTAAATGGCTTTCTTGAATTTATCTTTACAAAAGCAGGTAATCTTTTCACAGATCTAGCGTCAAACATGGGATCATTAAGGGAGATGTCTTTGCAGTACACGTCAGAAACACGTACACCTCCTCTAATTACAGATTGAATTTCAAGTCTCTATCTTAACGGAAAGTGCCTCAAAAAATGTCTGAAAAATCCGCAATGTATTCTTACGGGAAAATGCCTTTTTTGGGGAACTCTATGATCAAACCCTACACCTAGGATCAATATCTCACTTTTTATCCATTTAGCCTCTGAGTTAGGTTATATATATTTCCGGAGAAGAGTCTATATATAATAGATACCGTATGTTCTTGAATCTAAAACGCATCTTTTTTGCGTCTTGTTTTCCCCGTTTCAGTTAAGATAAGTTCCCTTTTGTAAACAATGATCAAGTCGGTGCGGACGTGTTGGGACATAAACCACGCACTGCAAAAAGCATGCGTCCCACAATCGCGTATTGTTTTTAATATCAAAACATGGATGCATTTTAAGTTCGAGAATAAATCGTACATATGTATCACCTCTAAGTTATGATTTCTAACTTCCTGGGAGCTTTATATAACGTTTGTACTTTTATTTAAGAAAACGAACATTTAAGTTAATATTTTACAACTTTGTAACTGAGCTCTTACTTCATAATACATGAATTCATGACAAAAAATTATCTTGAAGTAGCATTCGTAATTATGTTTCCTTCAGATTTCCTTTCAAGAATTATCATAAAATATGATTTCCAACCTAGAAAAGATCATTCCTCATCTATGAATATGGGAGGCTAATGTCTGTGATAGGAAAATTCAACTGAAATAGCATGCCAGAGGTAAAATAACTTTCTTGTTCGAGTATTAATGCTGGTAAAATAACCCATTGGAATTTGTAACAACACTAAAGACTCTGTGTGTTATCTGACTCGTTCGATCCAAGTAAAGAGAGAGAATCTATGGAATACAGCATGAAGTACGTATTTTATAAATAAAACGGATGTCGCGAAGCGAATCGGAATTAATTTGTCGTCGAAAGCAAACGTTGTTCGTTTCCCTTCGAACCTATCCCTGCATGAATTATTCAAGTAATCAAGGGTTTAAAGCTCAGAAGCCAAATCCGATCTCAATCCAAACAGGAAACATTCCCATTTCGTGATTATTCAGTTTTCTTGTCTTCCATCCGCGAGAAAAGTGCGCTTATCTGAGACGTTCTCGGGAGTATAAGTTGTTGAAAAGAGGATTTACCCATCCTGCAGAGATAAGTTATACTCTTTTAATCCTTCCTCTACCAGATGATTCCCTTTCTCCCATCCTCTCTGCTCATTCTTATAGCCTCCATTCAGTTTTACTCCATGCATATGGCGCCATGCTGTCTCTTCAGCGACAGTCTTCTCACGCAATCATATCCATAAAAAAAGGAAACCAAATACTACCCTTGGAAATGTTTTAAATACATTATCAAAATGTCCAGCCTCCAATATCTAATGTTCTTTGACAGTCTTCAGTGTTGTCTAGGAGATTGATAGCTAAGCCTCACCGATTTTAACAATCAAATTAGATCTGGAATAGAAATTATTCTGCTTTTTTCCCTGATGATGTTATCATTGGTTGCGAAATGCGCATAGGGAAGAATCACATTTTTGATGGTTTTTAGAGTTCCTTTCTACGATAAGTTGAAGCAAGAAAGAGCATTCAAGCTAAAGCTAGCCAATTAACATATCATATTTGGATGAAGATGTTATATTTACAAATTCAGATTCTGTAGGATTATCCATTTAGCTGAAAGCTACAGCGAGTAACAGTTGCTATAATTGTTATTTAAATGTATTTGGAAAAGCCTTTTGTTTATATTCAATATTTTTGGCACGTATTCTTATCATCGCCATTTTTTTATATTTGACTCCATACTTTGTGAGGTCAGTTTGTTAAATAATTGGAGGTGAGTTTAATCAATATTATCCGCTCACTTCAGGGACAACGATTCTTAATATTATACTTGTGCGTATTTGATTCCCTATCTGATATTTTTTCTGACTATAGAAGTCTATTGATTAACGTGTCTTGTGCATTAAAAAATAAAGAATTGAAATCCTTTACCAAGTACGTCATGCTCTGAACACCGCAGCAAGGCCCAAAATTGAAATCTAATTTTCCATAAGTTGGCTCTTCTGCACAAAAGTAGGAAGGCTTACTCACTTCCTCATCTACTGAAATCCTGGGTGACGCAGATTCGGCGCGGGTGTTATTATCCACGAAAGAGATGAATCTCCAAGAGATGTTTCCATTATTGCGGAAATGAAGTCGTTTCTCTAATATATATGGGACTTGTGTACCGTGATTGCGAGAAAAGGCATGTGACATTCCCTAGTCCGCATACTAAATTTATGAGAGTGGATGGCGTATCCTAAAACTGAAGGTGAAAACAAATCACTTGATGGAAATAGTCGGTTCATGTTTAAAATGGCCATTAATTCGGCTCGTAATCCTCCACCACTATTTATATTTTAAAGTCTATTTAAGTATCAGCTGGATAGATTTCGATAGCGCCGGGAAGTAAGGGATGGTGGGCAGAGAAGCCAATAGCGGGGATTCTCTCCTATTCTATCTCAGCGAAATTTAAAAACTCACTATTAACACACGAGAATTTGGGGGTAATAATCAGAACATATTAAACAAGAACATCTACTCTAAGGCGTTTAAGTTGACTGGCTCTAAGTAGGCAAATTTAGTGTTTAAATTACATAATAAAAGAATTTGATTACAAAAATTACAGAGTTATATTTTGTACATTGCCGGTAGAGGTTTTTCTTTCTCTTATCAATCATCTACTTTATATCCTATCATTTTTATTTATTGACCCTTTAAAAGAACTCATCTCTAACTTTGCGTTTTACGAAAAAAACAATGAAATGGAATTAATATCCGAAATGCTTTTCATCATCGTTTAAAAAACAGATATATTCTTGGTTCCGTTGATAGCGTTAGACGTAAATGTCGGATGGATACAGTTATAAGAAATAGCCACGATGGTATGCATTGAGAGAGAACACCGCGGATCTTATTCTAGTTGCAAACCCTACCCTGCCCACTAAAGCATATTCAATTCTCTCATCACTCCGCAAAAATTCCTAAAGATCGCTCTGTTTTGTGTAAAAGAGATTACATTTTAAAGCCTTTTCTAATATTCAGAGAGTCGGAAAAACGGAATCACCGAAAAATTGCGAGGGTTTCCCGTAATAGCTTAGGGGCGTCTAAATACTGCCCATGTCCAACTTGAACACCCGCTGAATTCCCAAGCTTTCGTCTTGCTGCTCTTTCTGTGGCAATCCGACTTACTGCGACCATTTCAGACCCCTTTTATTCATACCCTTTCCCTCGAGAGCAAACAAGACATTCTCGGATGCAAAGAGGATTATACAGTCTACGTTTACCGCTCGCAATCGTACGCACGCCTCCTTTCGTTATCCGCGTTAATAAACACGCCCTATCTCACACACACACACACGCTGAGGAGGAATGGGTCCACATGACGACGTTCTCCAACCCAATGGCTAATTACGGCATCGCGAATATCAAATCGGTTTAAGAGGAAACCCAGAAACGAAGCTCATGGGAAAGGACGGACTCCACGGCCAGGTGTGGTTTGTGTTAACCGAAAAGATTGGTTGCCTCGGGGAGCAGAGAAATGGATCCTTCACCTACAACAATGGACGGTTTCGGTGAAATTATGGGAATTACGACGGATGGAATGTTTGCGAGATGAATGAAATCAAGGGCGTTTGAGATCCTAAGATGAGCTGGGTAACTAGGAAAAAAGGAGCTTATTGTAATCCCAAATTGAGTGCTTATTTCTGGCTGTAAGACGGGATGATTTTTTTAATCCCTGAGTGAACAGATACAACCATCTCTTGGAGGCCGGTATTTTTTCTCCTCACTTCTGTCAAAGACGTAATGTATTCTTGACATATTCACAAAGAGTGAATGAATTAGTTATGAGACTAAAAATTCTTGCTGCTAATTATATCCGTGTCTTCATCTGTGGAGAATTGCCTAAGACACGTAATTAGAAAGATAGTTCTGCATAGTTAAGCCTTTTTAGCGATTAAAAGGATTATCATGTCATGTAAATCATAAATATCTGCACAGTGATAGGAGGTTCAAGTATCTCTTTCAAGGCTATACATAATTTTATGGAAATTGATGGCGTCACTACAAACTAATCCCTATTATGCAACTACCAGCAATACAGAGCTCCTGGAGAAAGGCAACACACTTTACTCTTTTACTTTGACATAGCCTAACTCTCAGGCGAAAGATAAAGTGTCACTCGTGGTCACTCCTAATAATGTCAGGATATTTTTAATAATAATTTTTATTATAATGTTATAATTATGTTCTACGCCTAAGATCATGTTTAGAATTATACCGAGTATTAAAGGGGGTAACCATAACGTATCTTAAATATGATTGTCAAAGAAATACCTTGTACCTTGAATAAAGGTAAAGGAACTAATTCGCCCAATAATTATTGTCTCAAAATTTGCAAAGAGAATATCGAAATATGGTATTTATCTCGAGCAACCTTATTTTTATTACCATCAGCTCAGAAGACTCAGACATTTTCAGATGTTACTTAAATATTCTTCTATTGAGGCGTTAGAATCATCGCGGAAGGTTAGAATTTTCGTTTACGTGATGTTACTACAATATACAAGAGTTAATTTCTGCAGAATTATCAATAAATTACTGTTTCTCCAAACTGACTCAAAATACCTTCCTTTTATAAAACTGAATAGGGTTTCTATATTGTTATCTGTTTATAAGTCATAGAAAATGTATAAATTTAGGGTAATGCAGAGGTGCCAGAGAGATATGGTTTTCAACGCATCCTACATCTAATTTTCTACATCATTATTATGACTATTCTCACCTTTCTTTAATTGTTATTGGTTCCATAAATTTTCGAATGGGTCAATTTTCTATAGGAATGTATTGTGGCATTACTTAAAAGTCCATTTTATGCGCTTATCATAGCAGTGTTAATAATTAGCAATGAAATGAGTTAAAGGAGGCAATGCCACGAGAGGGTAAACAGTTCCATAGGTGTTATGGTTTCGACTGTGGATGACTCGGAAAAATTTATACATTAAATGCACTTTAAATTCTATTTTTTTCAGTGTTTATTCTTTTGAAAAATTAAATTCGAGATAATAATTGCACAATGGCTAAGTACCAAAAGCATTAACATACATTTTTGTACAATCATCAAACACTGTTTTGTATTCCAGTTTGCAGATTTTTAATAAAATATATAATTTTTTTAAAAAACTGACTCTTTCATGAACCATCACGTTTAAACCAAAAGGATTGTTTAGCTCAACTCTCACTTGAATGTATTTGGGAAGAAAGTGCATTTAGGAATCAATACTGAAATATAAGTGACTTTCTGTCATATAAGCAGTGCATGGTACTGGGAAATTAGCTTAGAGCATTTTAAGGTACAGAGGCGTTTATGCAGGCGCTCCTACAAAATATCCTACGAAGGCGTCATCTTCCTACATCATTACTGAAGGGAAGTATGCACAAATGATTCAATAGCGTATAGATGATTCACTAACCTCGCTTAAATTCGTCGACCCAGTCTGGGTATTGCATGGAACTCAAACACGTAGAGATCAGTGGCGAATACTCAGTAGGTGATAGACGTGCGGCGCACAATTAGCCGTTTAACCAGTGTTTCTTTGTGTAATGTTATGTTTTATAAAGTGTAATTGGAAGGAAGTCTTACGATTTGACAAAAACCTACGAAACTTCCAATTATAAGTTATAAATTATGAACTACCGTTGCATTAAACTTATTTTCTTAACCGCACGTCCAATCCAAAAGGAAACACTCCGTCACTGGTAGAGGAAGACGAGAAAAAATGAGTCATTAAATAAACGACCATGTATATATTGTATTACAGATCGATATTTTTCTGTTTAAGCTAAAAACAGAATAAATTATTTTAAAAATTTTTGTTGCGGAAACGCAATATATGGGAAAATGAATTCAACCTTGTTTTGGATTTCTATATTTAATTTCTCTCACATGAAATTGTCAATTGGTAAAGAATAAGACCACATACACAGCCTGGTGGCACTTATGTACGCCATATTTAAAATTAAAGCAATTAGAAGTTTAGTTAAATTCATGAATAAAAGTTGTAACGTTCTGAAGTTCATAGTGTTCATTAAAACTGAGATATTTCCATTTATTTTTAACAAGTTCGAGATATTTGAGTGTTTCGATTCTTATTAGGAAAAGTAATTTTGTAGACGAATAAACGGAGATAGATAGGGACTTTAATTTTTTAATAAAACTGGTGAGATAATTTTTATTTGAAGAACAACTTACCAAGCTGGAAACCTAAAACCAATTATAGAAAAACTCTTTGAATAGCAACTCGCAATAAGATTAGAAACTTCATTCCAAGAAAAGAAAGAGAGTAAAAGAAAACTAATTAGTATGTGGAGACCATTATCAGGATACTGTCGAGATTGGAAGTTTAGAAATCGGTCCTTAGACAGAAATTAGGGTCGACGGCCAAATATTTAGTGGCAATGGAAAAGCGCCGAATTAGAGTTTTTGAAACGAGGAAGGGTAAAGAAAATTTAGTGAATACACCGTATACTGAAAAAGGTCTTGGGTTTCGATGATATCGAAGAAGATAATTGGAAAGAAATGCTTGCTGGATGAAGTAGAGAAACCGGATTTAGGAAGGAAAAGGGCTCGGAAAGAATACGACCCCATAAAAAAGCGTGGTAACGAGGTGTAGCGATTGAACGGTGTTTCGCGGTAATAAATAAATTTAATTTCAAGGCGTTTGCTGGTCGATTTAGATGTTTTGAGGCGTAAGTAACTTAAGCACCGCAACCGGTATTGGGATATACGATTTGCATCGAATTACCATCCAATTAAAGGACAAAAGTTTCGCCGACCTTTCCAGAGAGGGCACCAGAATCGGGAATCGTTGGCCGCGGAGGCAACTGAGGGGCGTACACGAGGGATCTGCCGGGAATTCGAGCCTTCCATTAAAGTCGGAGAAAAGTTGGGTTTTAGAGGGCAGAGAAGTTGTTGGGTGAGCGCACCGAAGTTAGAACTTCGAGAAGGGAAAGGACTTTCTCGAGGAAGGAAAAATGTCGGATAATTCGTCTGGAATTTTTGGGAGATTGGAAAGAGCTGACCCTAAGGTTCCCACACTCTTTTCTTTGCACGCAGTGCTTACTAAATATCTCCATCGATGAGGGGGCCAGAATAAATTTCGAATATAAGAATTCCTTTAATATTTCGTTTGAAAGTATATCTCTATCGAAGCTTACTTTGCAAGCGCTCGAAATTTAAAATGATTTACTAACTCCTTTTCAGCAAATCCAAAATAATAAAATTTGGAAACCAATAATTTATTCAACAAATATTTGCATAATATTGCATACTCCTCGGTTTCAAGTAGAAAAAAGTAATATTGGCAATTTAATTCTTAAAATACGACGATAATTATTATATGCGAAAGAAATGGAAGATTTCCTATTTAATACTCGGGTTCGGATTTTGGAGAAACATTTTCCTTTCTCAAATTGATATTACAAACGCTTTTTCCTATGAACGGTTACTGACTTTTATTCTCATATATCGAAAGCTGGTTGAGTACGTCTGTAGCAGCATCAGCCATTAGACCTTGGAGAGGAAAGGGTATCGATCGAGGAGTGAAAAAGAGAGGAGAGGAAGAGGGCTGGAAAAATGACGAGGGGAGGAAAGCTGAAGTAAGCAATAGAGGGAATATTGAAATGTAAGCAAAAGAGAGACGTAGAGGAACATTTTATATTAAAATAAGGAATGGGCAAGTTATGTCGGATTTAATGAGACAGCCCATCAAAATTTGTCACAAGTCAACATTTTCTCCATTTACAAAGAATGGATGCAAAGATAGCCATTGGTTTGAAAAATTCCTCTATAAAATAAAAACAAGATGAGACTTCGTGATAAAATATCGAGAAACTGTTAGTATACTTAATAATATTACTTATAAGTAGTTAGGTAGATGGTTAACATATTAGCGAATAACGCATTTCCCTGCCTATAGGCATTTTTCAACATGGATAATATAATACTACAAATAAAATATTTGATGTAACAGAGGAATATTTTGATGACTTATGCAAGTTCATAATGCATGAATTACTTAAATTTTCACCTTTGAACCACTTTTTCGAAATTATTTCATGAACCAAATTTTCATTGGACGTATTTCTGACACACTACGTTTTACAAAGCGCACTATTTTGATAGCAAAGGAGGAAGTATTGAATTGTAGCAATTTATTACTTGTCATGCTCACATACGCTTGATTTTATTAGTTTTTGTCTGTTTCATAACTTCATCACTTTTGCAGAATGAGATTTGTGAGATTGATGAGAGTTGTGTTAAAGAAAGAATGTTTGAACATATTGACTTATGAAATCGAAATTTCTGGAGGATAAATTTCAAATCAATCAATTTATTGTAAATATTGGGTAAAGAATTAACATATAAAACGAAAAAATACCAACTTGTGATCTACGACAGGGGTTTCCGAAAAATGACTGAAATCTGCAATGACTGCAAGGAATGAAACGGCAGAGGTCCAGAGAAATTTTGGGCGCAGCTTGGGAATCTCATAACGCGGGCGCGTTTCCATCGTGACCAGAACATATTTCATTTGCGTAGGAAGTACATTAGAAACTTCCGAACGCGTGTCGGTTTGAAGTGTAGGCAAAGAATAAACGATTCCGGACCACGCATGATACGAACAGTTTCAATCTCTCGCCTGCATCATGAAAGGTGTGATGTTCCTTCTTCCTTTAGTATCTCCTCACACTAGAAAGCTTTCAAGTGGAGGGATCTCGAAACGTACGCGACAAAGGCTGCAAAATTATTAATTATTTGCAAGACTTAGAGAATTCCAAGATCTACGAGCGACAAGTTTTCTGGTCAGGTGGAAATCCAGCAATCATGTTTCTTAAATTTTGATTGAAAATGGTTTTTATTCTAACAAAATCCAAATAATTGTGCTAATCAAGGTATTTTCCCCTACCACACTCCGAAATGTGGCTTGCAGGTTAATAATGTACACCTAGATGGTAATGGAAAAATCTACCTTAAATTACTTTTCTCACATCAGAGTACCAACAAAATCTGCTAATGGATGCCTTTTTAATTTTTTTTCCACCACTTAAATGAAAGCTCTAGATTAACTTAAAGTTAAATCAATCATCAACAATCATGCCTCCACTCAAAAAAGTGGTAGACGTAAAGAATAAGTTCTTCTGATAAACCAAGTACCATCATACTCAAAAAATATTCGCGAAAAGATCATTTTCGAAGGCCGCAGTTTTGGATTTTTCAAGGGTATTTTAAAACAAAATTATGACTAATGACATCGACTTAAGAAAAAGCGAAATGTTTTGTTTAATTTCTAGTCTATTACATTGAATGAAACTTTAGAAATATTGTACTCAAATAAAGCTTAAAAAATAGGTTTCTTTAAACTATCTTATAGTTAATAAAATAATCCAATTTGTTCACTATTCATATGATTTAGACGTTTTAGGGTTATGATGTACTTTTCAAACAATTTTCCAGGGTTTTAGAGGTTTTCTAAAGTTTTTCCAACACACCTACCGTTATTTATACATCGTCGCTGAGATGAAGCAGTAAATATCTCGATATCTTCCTTTTCCAATTATCATCATTCGAATGGTATAATAAGCTAAGTTATTGGGATAATCATTAAAAGAGTTTTTCTTCATTTTTAGCTACCTTTGCTATGAATATTCTGGGCAGTATTTGGCGTCGTACGGGGTTCTTTGGCAACACCGTTCCCAGTCAAAGTACCTTTATTCCCTCGTCTCTTGATGCCACACCCCTTCATGGAATGAGGGGTCCACGGAATTAGATTTGGAATTTATGGGAGAGCGAGATAAATGGAGAGGAGAAAGGCGAAGAAGGTGTGGGTAGGAAAAATTGGGATGCGATTACCTTTTGCTCTGAAATGTGTGGAAAAAACTTTCCCTGTCCCTAAAGGTATTTATTCCTCTCGACCTTTTTTGCTGTTGTTCGTATTGCTGCCGCTTTAATTTTTCGCTCGTTCTCTGCTGCTGTCTAGTATATCTGGCCATGATCCCATGTCCATTCTCGACAATTCCCGTTTCATTTACTCTCACAGAGGGTGGTGAATTTTTTTCGGAGAGTTGTGATTTTTAAAAAGTTTCTTTTACAACAATGATATATTTCCCTGTGACAAGCGGAAAGGCGGCTAATAGGATGTTTATTGGAAGATTTCCTATTTAATACTCGGGTTCGGATGTAGATATTCTTGGTGGTGTAAGGAGAAAAAATCAAAGAAAGAAACGTAGATGTGAGCTATTATCTTTCCTTGGAAATTCAAAGTTCTGAGAGGTTATTTTTAACTTTGAAATGAAAAGAAAAATAACTTTTTTGGGTAATAATCTTCAGAAACATTCATGAAAATTAGAGAAAATGTAAGGAAAGGTATATTATGAGAAAAAATATTGAGTTTTTCAAAAGGAAGGTTAAAAGGGATAAATAAATCAACATGTGTTCCACTCCCGATAAAATTATTTTATTATAGCGTATATTTTCTTATAATTGTTTTATGAGCAAAACTTTATTTGCAGAAAAGTCTTAAGAAAGATTTTAAACTTCAGAGGATTCTATATTCGTCTGAAAAATTGTCCAATTATCGATTTCTCGCGTATATCAAAATGATAGGTTATATGAACATGTTTCAAAAGGCAGGGTAAAAAATAATGTTTCCGAATCAAAAATACTCTCATGCTTCTAATTAATAGTTTACCATACGTCGACTATCGATGATGTATCGATGTTTTGAGAACATCCTAAAATTTTTGTTCTCTCATTTGGAAAAACCACTTCATTCAGGATGGAGAGGAAGATATTACTAAAATCAATATGTAATTACGTGATTACTAAAATAATTCTTCAAATTGAATATGAAAATAATATAATTTAACAAAAAGATAAATACATAAACGTGAAATGGTGGCGGGGATACGTAACTATCACTTTTTTCGAAATACATAATGAGAAATACGCAATAAAAATCTTTTTGAAGAAAAATTGCTTGTAATTACTGTAATTACATTGATAATCGGGGATAAACTCATCATCGGAATGTGATTTTAACGTTCGGTAGTTGCAACTTCGACCGAAGTTAAAATTGAGTCTTCCAGGAATATCAGTCACATAAAGTGCTCGAAACAGTAAAAAGTCCCTAAGGCAACACAACAATTAATCTAGTCATTCAGTCGGACCGCTGTCCAAGCTGCCCCGACTCTGCTATATATCTTCTTTTTTGGTCGCCGAATTCCTTTCAGATTACTTCCACTCTGGGGTCGATTGCTTTCTTTTTCGCCTGCTAGGTGGCGATCGCATTCTCGTGGGTGTCGCTACTGCGCCGCATTACATTCTCTGCGGCGAGCAAAACAAAACCTCTTCCGTCCACGGAAAACAAACTATCGCCGCATTTCCCCCCACCTTCTCTCGCTCTTAATAGTAATTGCGGAGTTTCTTGCCACTATCGTGGAAGTTAATTGGTGGTCGACTCGTGTCTTTCTATTCAGGATAAAGGGGGCGCTCCACGAGCCGATGCTGTTCTAATTAATCAGTGGACTCCATGGGGACCTTTTCGTTGGACGAAGCATTTGACGACGGCAGAAGAGGAAAATACTGGAAAAGAAAGGGGGGTTTTCATGCGGGACTCGTAAACATAGTGAGGACATCTACCGATGACTTATTCAGGATGTTTTGCGCAACGAAAACGGCTTGATCGGCGCAAAAAGTGTGGGGAAAAAATGATAAACTTGTCTTTTATGAGAGAGGAAGTAAGAGACATACTCATGTGATGCAATATACAGCTATTTACCATACGGAAAAAGAGAACATTAGATAATTACTCTATAATTTTGGGAGATTTCATTGATCCCTAAATGTACAATTTTCGGTAAAGTCAAACCTAAGTAAGCACTTGCTTTCGCTTATGTCACAAGGTGTAACTATTTGTTAAATTAGATGAATTAACATTGAATAACCATCCTTGATGTTTTAATCATTATTATTGTAGAAAATTTCGAGAGGTGCAAGTTCTAAAACGACGAGTGCGTGATTCGCCAAGAAGTGGGATGCACCAGTACTTCGATTCACGAATTTCATTCCTTCCAGTTCGAAGTATGCCACTCGTAAAGCTCGCGTCTCGAAACCCAGTTTTCCATTATATTTCGGGTTTTTGGTTTTATCTCGGAATTAAGTTCATATCTCGAAGTAAAAATAAAATAAGGAAAATATCTTAAGACGATAAGTTCGTATGTGGAGTGGTTAATAAGTGTAATTATCTCAGTATTCGTAACAGCGGAGCAAAAGAATGAAACGTAAGCGCTGAAAAGGCCTTCAAGCGTAATGGATACCGTACGGATATCACTTCGATAAAAAATTTAGAAATAACTCGGTAAAAATTACTTCAATTCGCAGAATAATAATATTTAGGAAAGTAACTTTGAATTAAAAATTTAAATGCAAATATATTTTTATGTATAAAGGAATAAATAATTAACTCCGCAAACTTTTTTTCAGTGAGTCGCAAAAGTAATATTGCGATGTGGATGGATATAAGTAGTAAGTACATATATTTTCCTAATGATCCTCAGTGATAAATGAACGTTGTTATTTTACTTCTAATGAATTCTAACGAGCGTTGTTTTTACTACGGTTTGCCTTCTTTCGTTTTCGTCTTTATTTGATTAAATATATTCTGAAAACAATTCCCTAAAAATCGCGGGCCTCGTATTCTAAAGATCTGTACTTGATTATGCATAGGCTGATAATTGGAAAATGTTTGAAAGATGTGCCAAAGTTAGACCTTGAGAATGTAATTATTTATTTATAATTACATTACACATCTGGCGACAATGAACATAAGAATGACTATTTTGTTATGATATTTTTTATGTTTACATTGGGGATCAAAACTTACTGAAAATGGTCAACACCATATGAATATTATTTCCCTAATTATACAAGTTGTTTTAGAATCAGACATATGTTGCAAAAAAGCGAACGAAATAAAGAATATTCTATCCAATTATTGCATCTACTTATGTCTTGAGTTGGCAAACGAAGACGTACCAGAGAAAATTCTAAGAGCCAGAGGAAGATGAAAGGTCAGAATTTTCATGAATTATTCCTCCTTTATTCATGTCCTTACCTTAAGTAAGTGAAAAATAAAGATATGAGCGGAAAAGAATTCACATCAGTGATATTTACAGAGTTAGAAGGCTCAGTGAATGAGGAAAGGTTGGTTAGAGAAAAATATCCACCCAGTAAAAGAAAACATTCGAATTCAGGGTTTAATGAACATTACGGAAAATTTTTGATGGCTTATAACTTTTATCACTCCAAACTAGAATCCCGCAAACAGAATCTTCATATATTTTTACGTGGAAATGATTCCGTTTTTATAAAACTGGTTGACGTCTAGAAATTGTATTTGCATCAAATACTTGAAACAGTCACAAGTACAAAGTACACGAAAGCTCTATATTCCAAAAAACTCTGCCTTCTTTAGCAAAGTAAGAAGACTTGCAAATGATTTTGAAAACTTATCCCGGAAATTTCTCAGGACTCTATTTACATTTGGCTCAATCTCGTCCTATCGCAAGATTTGGCTTAACGAAGCTCCTCATTAACCCGAAGGTAACCATTTTAGGCGGAGTAATATTGAGTTACAAATTACAAGAGGCCGCAATTAAGGAAAGGGAACATTTCCGGACGAAAATCAAATGCAGAGCGGTAGACTGGAAAAAATATTCGGGAAGAAAGACCTTCGAATGGTCACTGATGAACTTGAGACACAAGTTCGAAATGAAAAAATTAAATGATAAGCAACAAGCGTGATTGGATCATGTGACTATTCAGAATCTTTCTAATTACAGAACGACCGCTATGGAGGGCTCTTTTGTACGTGAAGGTGAATTCTGGGTAGAAATCCATTACCTGGGATAAAATTGTAAAATATGTGCNGGAGGCTTTATGGAGTTCCGAGAGAGGCAGTGCGAGGCTGTGTTAGAGCGAAGTAATGGTGCGAGAGGGGGGCACTGTCAAACGCTCCTCTCACCAACTGATCCCAAAGACTAGCATCCATTGCGAAATTTACTGACATATTAAAACCACTATATATGTGCGCTATTTATTTTAGAGATATTTTGTGAAATTTTCTGAGAGACGTATTTAGAGCGCAGTATTTAAAATTTGATAGAAATTGAACCTTATCAAAACTTAAAAAAATCAGGATTTTAGAAAAATTTCGGGGGGAATGCAGAACCTAATCCCTGAAAATATTCTATTTTGCTTTATGTAACTTGATTATGATTGCAATATACGACGTATAATATAATTTGTTACTTTTTCATGCTTTTTAGTGTCGTAGCGTGTGTCCAATTTCTTCTTGGTTTTAGTCTAAAGTCACATCGTTATAGAAATTTACTCCAAGTTGTTCATCCATTAAAAAGAAAAATGTTTAAGAGAAGGTAGTAAGCACTCAAAGCCATCTCTCTTAATTTACTCTAAATGTCAAATCGGCTCATTCACGTATAGCATGGAGGCCAACAATGACACATTTTCATCTTGGTAAACGCACTCTTTCTCGATATATAGCAATATTCATGGAGAAGCAATCGAAATATTACTGAGAATAATCAGCACTGCAATTTCTTTAAAAATAAAATGAAAATTTTATGTTAAAGTGGTCCAGTTTCGATGAATTAGCTAGTCGAATGATTACTTTATAGAAGAAACTCTAGTAAAAGATTCGTGCTTTCGTGCTCGTAGATTTCAGCCAACAGTACCCAAAACAAAGAGGATATCATTCATTGGCTCCAGTTAGTAATCCGACATCTCTTGGGCGCTAAATCTAAGATTTTTAGGATATGAAAGTCTTAAATTTGAAAAATATGAGTAGATAGAAAAATAAAGCTCTCATAATTAATCTAAAAATGAATATGCATGTGTGAAAGAGAGGGTTTCGGATAAAAAATCATATGCAATTCAAATAATAATACTAATTATAATAATAACTATATTAATAATATTTATTATAATTGTCAAAACTTTATTTCAATAGTCAATAGTAATCAATAGTCTTACAAGGTCACTATTACAATTAACCCAAGACTAAACCTTGAATAACTAAACACAAACAAGCGTACCCTTACTAGAATTCGAACCTGATAATTCGGTATTACTATGCTAGCACGCAATCCCATACACCCAAAGAAGAGGAACGAATCGATTTTGGAATTCTCAAAGTAAAAGTGATGGGCTAAATGAAAAATTAACAAACTCATTGAAAATTTTCCTCCTTTATTTTTGGATATGAATAACTGTTAGCACTTTTATAGAATAAAGGTAACTAACCGCTACATCATTAACATATGTCACCGCCGAAAGCTTTGTTTAACTGAAATTTATCTTCGATTAAACGCTAATTATGTGACAAAGCTAAAAATCAATACATTTGAGTCCATCCTAGCATGCGGTGCAAAAATATCAATTTCTGTACTTTTTCGTAAGTAAATACCCACCAAAAGAAAATGAAAAACATGCGAAACTCTCAAAAAATTACACAAAAGCAATGCCTGTAAAATAGTAGCTTTTATATATTACCTTGAATATGTTGTAGTAAAGGAAGACCATAATGATACATGGGATGTAGAAGGATGAGAGGGAGGAATAAATGATGAAGTCGCTGTTGTAGAAGACGCAGAGGTCAGGCCGGCGATTGGCGGTGTTGTTTAGGCCGAGGACAATAGGAGAGCCGATAGCTGCTGATATAACCCACACCAAAGCGATGGTAAGCCACACGCGCCTCTGGCTCTTGTGCTTGGCGTACTTTATGGGCTGCGTTACTGCGATGTACCTGAAGCGAAGAGAGAAAGAATTAGGGACACCGGTAATGTATGGACGGTTGCACCTCCACAGGAATTTTTTCTTGCATGAATAAAGCTGCACAGTTACACAAAAATAAAACAAACCAATCAGGTGTATCGGTTCAAAAGGCTGTAGAATTTAAAGTAGAAAGGAAATGCTTAACCCTTGAGTAACTATGAATGGATATTATCCGTGAAATGGATTGATATCCGAAAGATAAAATTCGTAATTAATAGATATAAATCGAATTTAGTTGCGGGTAAAAACTTTGTTTAGTAGACTACTTTATAAGCAATAGTGAATATCTGAGCTGGAAACCGTTTGACATGGCTAGACAGCATCAAGAAAATAATTCTTTATTTCAAGAAGCTCTGGAAGAGAGGAGAAATGAATACTGTTGAACACTGTTCATGAAGTTCTTCGGTTGTGACTGATACGAGAGACGCCATAACTCCCTCAGTAACTTTTATTTTAAAAAATACACAAGAGAGTTATTTTCGGCTACTTTTCCGTGCAGTTTAAGATAAGCAAACATGCGTGATAGTTAAGGATCTGCTACAATAGCCAATTCGGTGGCTGGTGGAGTGCTAGGATGATTGTAAAAATGATTATTGGTTATAACGTTTGCAATGGAGTCAAACACTAAATGGTAAGCCTAAGGTTCTTTGGGTAAACTGTGTAGGTTGATGTTTGCTGTTGGAAGATATCTGATAAACACAAACTTTTAATTCGAGCAATTGGTTGAGCATAAAAATGTGTGGCTCGATTAATGATTTCTGATGGAAGGAAGGAATATAGGGATCATTATTTCAATGTATGACTATTATATGTTATTATGTTTGATATTATATACTATTACGTGTGACTAATGAAGGTTCTAAATGCTTACTTCTCGAAAATGTCTCTTCTTTTTTATGTCCATGCAATAAAAGGATACCAAATCAGCTGAAAGATATCCGTCCTCCGATATATTTTCTTTCCAGTTAAAACACCATCGTCAACTGCTTTTTCCAGACAGAGATATAGATGTTAACTATTGATTAGTAGGTCACATTATGTCGGAAACAATTACTACGTCTATTGGTTCCACCACAAACGTGTGAAATTCTCCGTTTTCTCTCTCTTCCATTTAATTTCTTAGCTCGCGCTGCAGTTTTCCCGCGAGAGAAGAGAGCGCGGGAGATGGGGATTTTGCGGAGGTGAAGATTGATGTTTTTCGAAGAAGAGATGGAGGGAGGCTTTATGGAGTTCCGAGAGAGGCAGTGCGAGGCTGTGTTAGAGCGAAGTAATGGTGCGAGAGAGGGGCACTGTCAAACGCTCCTCTCACCAACTGATCCCAAAGACTAGCATCCATTGCGAAATTTACTGACATATTAAAACCACTATATAATCAATTGTTGAAGGCTTTACTATGTGGAAATCCATAACAGGTAATCGAATAAATAAAATTCACAGATACTTTTTTCCACCGTATATTAAGAACACGACCGGTTTCAGCTAGGAATGGCCATCATCAGGTCATATACCATATACGGTGGAAAAAAGTATTTGTGAATTTTATTTCTTCGATTACCTTAAAACCACTGGTATTAGATTAGATGTCACGGAGTATGTAGTCCTATAAACGAGCTACGTTTTTACGAGCATTTTTTTCTTGCCCGTGATGACTCTGAATCAGCTTTGATATGATCGATCCGCCTCAAATGTATTATCATAGTTTCGTCGAGGACTCTTTTGGCGAGATTTGGCCCAAATGGCCTCTGACCCCAGAAGTCTATACATAGCAATGAGATCTAATTTATATCTGCAATAACCGAATATAATGAACTTAAAAAATAACATAAATACATACGAGATTCAGAAAAAGATTTTGGAATTGGGGAAACACTCCTCATTTGAATGTTAATGGAGAAATACGCGCGCTGCTGAAAAATACCACCCAATAGGTTTGCGTATTATGGGTAGAAACAGTGAACATGAATAGTGTACTTTGGCTAATCGTGAAACTTTTTACGTATAACTGCAATCCAAGCAACACGAATGCATCTATTTTGGAAAATAAAGAAAGATAAATTATTGAAGTTTTAATTCTGGAGATATTTGGTCACATGCAAGAATTGAAGATTGGGTCCAACTAAGAAAGAGCAAATATAATTGGGCCATGAAAACGTGATAAAGTATTTTAAAGATTTAATTACCGACACATAAACACGTAATTATTTCACATGGAATTATATCCACCCTTAGGTTAATTCTTTATTTCCAAGTTAAAAGAGATAAATAAATCTTACAGACAGCATGGAATGGTCTGCTTTCAAGAACGATTAAATAATAATATTCATACATGCATTTTTTTCTTCTTTAGTCGATAATATGGTGCTAAAAGCAACGCAATCTAAATAAACCTTGAAAATAAAAGACAACAAAATTACAGATACTTCAAGCTCACAATGTATTTAGGTGATAATTTACGTGTTTTGCATTGCGAAAGACCGTTTAATGACGGAGTAGAATAAGGTCAGTAGATTTCAATGAACATTTTGAAATTCACTTGTCAAATCTTCCTTAATTTTATCCTGTATATCCCTTTAAATTATAAACCAGAATCGGTCATACTCAGATCCCATTAGCTTTAGTAAAAAATCTCCGCCTTAGCTAAGAACATATTCCGCGAAGCAGGAGTGTACTAATTTTGCCTTTAGTATCACAATTAGTCGCTCTACGCCTTGAGCGACAGAAAATGACTATTTATTATGTGAATATATTAACATCTTGAGAGCGTACCGTTTAATGCAAATCGTTGTTTGTTACTCAGTACTCCTCAGCTGAAATTTTATACATCAACATGTATTACAACTTCCCTGATGCTTTTCCCTCAAAGCGGGATCCCTTGTATGAGCTTCTCTGGAGATTTTCCTCCATAAATCAAAACTTCTCATAAATACGGAAGTACATGCATTGGTAATGCGTGGCTTGTCAGCCGCAACTGATATATTCCTGGTAGCAGCGGAGAAGGATAATGCGGCGAAAGCGGGAAAAGAACAAAAAGCGGTCGCCAAACGAAGCACTTCTCGACGAAGCTGGAGAAGACAAACTGCTATTTTGAATGGGTAGATTTAATTACTCAGCTTCTTTTACTTCTCTTAGATGAAAGTAGATCAAAGTCAATGAATTTTCCGAGAATGATTACACATATCTAAAGACACGTTACCGATAAATCTAACGTCTTTGACCCCTGATAGGCATCTATAAAATATACCGTTGGTATTTTTCTTTGCCTTTAATGAAAACTTCATGCATGATATACGTAATGTCTATCTGTCATTCCGTCCCCTTCCCTATTTTGGATAGGGATGGTTTCAGAGCTGTGCAAATGGATTGCTACATGGTAGAAATCCAAGGAAAATATTTTCATACTTAAGACGTCCTGGGTTTGAACCCAGAAGCGTCTCAATTTTTTATTTTGTAGGCTTTCTTTTTTCATTAATTAAAATAATTATATTTGTACGAATTTCCGTCGAAATTATTTTACTCAAAGGCTGAAACCGTAATATATATCATTCTTACATTTTTTTTGGATAGACGGCCAATATTGTCATTAATTAGCTTTTATTTCAAAAGTTATTGGTCATTCCTAGCAGTTACTAAGGAGTCATCGTTAATTTGGCGACGAATAGTAACATCTTGCGAGAAAATAATTTCAGCGACTTTTACCACGAACGTTGATACTTGAAGTAAGTTAATCAAATTCAACCGCAATTTCACTTCTAATCCTTGGTCTGTTCAATAGTTTACTAGGCAAATTGTGAGTGCTTGTCGATATGGCGGCTTGTTTTACACTTTTCAATGTTTTTCTATGTCCTTAAAATACCCTGGAGGATTAGGCAAAGAGGTTTTGGGGGTGGAGGGTTGGAAAGTTATTTCAAAATTATGTTTTTTATTTCGGAGAACTTATTGGTTATGTTTTCTGGTTTACTGCGTTATAAACCTCCGATGTAAGAGGAGATGAAAACAATTAGGCAAATACTAAAAATATTTCACTTGTACTTGTCTCTGGTAACTTTATGACGGCGTAAAAACGACGAAATCTGGCCGTGTACAATAAAATTTTTGCAAAAAAACAACCTCTTCTCAAGATTTACTGTAAAAGTATCGTCTTTGAATGCAGGTTCTTCCTCAACTGTAAAATACGGAAATGTATGTACTTAATCCAGCAAGATCGTTAATTCACTTTTAAACGCAGAATTATACAGTTTGGCGACGAAGATTTTTGAGAGGAGATGAATTCTCCAAAGGGTTAACCTTAGTCTCTTGATTTATGCTCAGCGAATGAACGCTAATCCATTTACGCCCATGTGCACGCTTTGCTTCCAGGGGGAGCCTTAATGAAGGTTTCAGAAAACGAAATTCGTTTGAAGATCGCAGAAATTGGAACAGAAGTACTTCAAAAAGAACCACCATTAATGCGTTGTTCTGAAAAAAACAACAAATTTAGGAATCGGTAGTACTTATAACTGAAACATGAGCAGCTGGAAGTGATAGCTGAAACATCTATTTCAACCGATAAAATTGTAATCGTTCTAAGTGGATTGTTTTCTCTCCTTTATCAATTCTTGATAGCTTTAATGTGAGATGGAAGCAAGAAACGTCAGCTTTAACTCTTGGTTTTCAGATGATAGAGTATCAAAAGGTTATTTATAAAATTATTACCATAGATAAAACAAGATGTTTTAGAAATGTAAACGGAATATTTTAAGTAATTCAATGCAAAATAACAGAAATCTATAAAATTTCTCTCTTTTAATCATTGAGCTAGTAGATTTACTAAGTTTTTCAGGGTAATGTTTCTTTAGGATCTGTAGTTATCGATAAATGAAATGTAAAGGAAAATATTACAGCAGGAATTAAATTTATCGAAAGTTAAAAATGATAAGATAAACATAAAATCAAGGAGAAAGAGTTAATTCTAGGATAAAGGAAGATAACTTACCGAGAGATAAGTAACTTATAAGCATGTCACGCCTTAATAGCTGAGTGATTATTTACCTCCAATTGCCATATTTCTATGCAAGCTTACAAACATTTTAGAATAAGTACAATGATTTATCCTAGGAAGTTATGTTTCCCATAAAGACTACATTCAAAATTTTTCGTAGTAAATAATAAGCCAGTGATAGAGCTGAAGCTTTCGAAAATTCTATGTAGTAATTTGAAGATGAGGAACGATATGTAAAGGATAATCAAATGAATGGTAGGTTTTCTCGCCGTAAAATACTTTGAACGGCATCATCTTCATACAAGAGACAAGAAAATTAGATAGATAGGCTATCTTGTCCAAAATCGATTTAATTAAAAAGGTTTCAATATCATAAAGGCCTTTCTCAAAAACGAAGGACCTCCATTAAAAACTCCCAGAGTCCTCAAAACGTAGGTAAACACTCTCTTAACACATCCTTCACAAAAACAACATTAATTCGGTTGGATTGGAAGATAGAAATGCAATTCGCGAGCTAAGATCGAGCAGACAAACTGTGGAGGAAGTGTGTTTGCACAGAAATCGCGTTATTCAATTCCTACGAAGGGAAAGCGAAACACACAATCTCATAAGTTGTTCTCTTCTTGCCTCTCCTGTTAACATAACTTACTCTTTCGCGTGGGTTTGGTATGGATCAAGGGGAGGGAAGACGAGGAGAAGTTTTGTACTGAAAATTCTAAAAACAAAGGTCGAGTGGTATCTGATAGGTAATAACCAGGCTAGCCTTTATAATTTTAACTCAAAACTTTAAATGTGCTGTCCAAATAACACAGGGTGTCTGTGGGTCTCGTATATATTTCAAGATTACGTTAAGCTTTCGAATGTTATTTAATTTCTCGACTTCATTATGCGTAATCTATTTATGATTAATCCCTCTGCTTTGAACGTAGATGCATAGGAAATGTTATTATAAAATAAAAGTCCTAATCGATGAACAATTAATTACGACTTACGCTACTTATATATTCACGGAATGCAATGAAGTACGTCGCTGGCCGGATTCGGGCCGCAGGCGGTATTTTGTGCTCCTCTGCTCTATGTATGTTGCCTAAATGGCCGCCAGGTCCTCCGTTATTAGTCATCTATCAGATATTACAAGTGCGCCATATTTTTTGAGTTATTTGGTAATTCGTTTGTTTTTTCACTAATATATTCATCGCATAGAAAATGAGGGATTGTATAGAGAGGTTGCGTTGAAAACAGCCGTACAACTAATAAAAAGTTTTAAATTTGTAATTCTTTTCTTACTAAATAGTTCTTAATTCTCGAACGTATATCTATTGGTACATAATCATTTCTTTAATAATAAAAGGCCCAAATTTAAATAATTCTAAGCGTCTTCGTAATTTTATATCTCGCCCAAAAATAAAGAAATGTAGGGAAATGAGGCAATAACAACCACTGAAGCGAGACGAATACTATTTGATGCTCCGGATTATACTTTCCCTTCATCAGAGTAATAGTATGTCATTAACGTGAATGGAATCAAAAAAAAACAACTCTTAAAATACAAAATATGATTAAAAGTGATAACATTCCTTTCGATAAATCTATTCAAATAAAGATGATTGAGGAGGCACGATAGCAAATGAGAGGGACTGCAGAAAGGTAACGTAGTTCTAGAAGGAAACAATCTTCGGTTCGACAACTCCCGATGTTGATTGAAACTCCGAAGATATTTTTAAGCACTGAAACTAATCAAATAAAACAAAAGGAGATTAAAACTCGGAAGGCAATACAACACCGACATTCTGAATGTGCCGTAAAACCTCTCATGAAGCAACGCCTTCTATATTTTTTATGTAGGACGCACCCTGGTTTTTAACCTAATTTTCCTCTGAAAATAACGAGTCTTGTGGGTGGGAAAAGATGGCAATGTGCATAATGTATACCACAACAGCAATATAAAGAGAAAAATTAAATAAAATTGCAAAATCTTCTGAAGACATTTTCATTACTTCTTAGCGTCTGTATAATTTGGACATATTTCCCCATAAATACTGTCTCATTTTCTATTTTGTGAACACGGTCAAGTAAACTATTGAATCACTGAAAGACGTCAAAATCGACTCCATGGAGAATGTAGTTAAGATAGTAAGAATACGATAGGGAATGAGAAAATTAGGAAATTCTAGGGAATTGTATCTTAGAACGAAGTGAAACGAATGAAGGTAGAGAAAGAGGAAAGTGTAGGGAGAAAGTGAAAGGAGATGTAAGAAATAATGGTTGAATGTAGAGGAAATAAAGACGGACAGACAACCTGCTTTTAGTAAGGAGACGGGTTAGAGTCTTGAAAGACACCCTAACGTCTTCGGAGAAGAACAAAGGAGAATGAAAGGAAAAAGAGGAGAAAAGAGAGTATAAAAAGAAGGCTTAGATAAGGGAAACGGGAAGGGGTAATGGAGCTGTGAAAGAGAGATAGAGAATTGGGACTGGATGAGACGAGAAGGCGGTTAATTATGGCGTAAATAGCAGGCGATAGAGTGACGCACAAATTAGAGGGCTGAAAGAGGAGAGAAAGAAGGGGCAAAAATAAATAAGGCAGGACGATGTCCAAATATCGTATTCAGGGAAAGTAGAGCATGCAAGACGAATCGACACGTTCCCGACTGATGAAAGGAGAGGAAATTTCGCTAATTTCAATCCTGTTATTAATTAGCTTCTTTTCTACAGCAGTTATTTTCGTTTCAATAGATTGCTATATTAAAGAGACGGAGTTGAAGTATTTTCACTTCCTAAAGCAAAACAGATGAAAAAAGGGATATTTCCTAGGTGCATCCCTTTACGTATAAAATCACACTTTCCACCCTTCACCATTCTTTCCATGTTCCCCCTTTTTGTTCATCTTTGAGTTTAGAGATTACTAGCAAGACGTAAGTGTATGTAAATAAATAGAAAAGCAAATGGGGACGTTTTGGCTTAATTTTCTTCGGTTTTAGGAAAATTAAGAGAGATTTTGCAGGTAAATTCAATTATCTTATTCTAAAACCATCCATAATGTTTGATAATATTCCTTGTTGATAAAGTAAGAAGTAAAAAGTAACAATAAATTGGACTCCGAAATTTTGTTAGCTGTCATCTTGAGATCTTATTCCCTCATGAATTGGGGTAAGGAATGAAGTAAGCCCTAAAGTATGAAGGATTCGGAATGATAAATACTAAAAATCATAATCACCATCTTGAAGAAGAAGGAAAGAAAACAAACTTTAAACCTTAACACACAATTTGTTTACAACGCATTTTATAGGGGCCTTGGTTTCAACGAATCACCTCATTTTGGTTTGTATTTCTTTACTTTATTTCCCATAAAAGATTTCATAAGACCTTTATTGCGAATGTAATTTCCATCAAAATGATCGAAATATTAATTTTACCTTCTTATCATTGATCACTTTTGATACGGGATAGAGAAAAACGTATTTAAAAATCTCCGTCTTGTTCATGGCTGTCTTGATATGAAAGTTACTGAGGTATGAGTTATGCGGCATAATGGCATTAATTAAGGTTTCTCTTTATGCAGTGCTACGAAAAGTGTTACTCGTGGAGTCATTGTGCTTCGCTAACGTAGGCTTGTACTGCTTATAGCCTTCTGCCTAAGTGAGGAAAGCAAGGACAAACTACCTCACTCCTCACCTTACCTAGAAAGCCTAATTTTCTTTCTCCTAGTTCTTAGTTAAGGATGAGGGGAAAATTGCCATTATTGATTTTCAATTTAAACTATAGTCCAAAGTAAGGGATAGGATAAGATGGTTATGTTTGCGCATTGTTTATCCTTTGGAAAAGTCCAAAGCATATAGGTGAATATAAAATAGACCTTTTATTTCACATCTAACATGTAACAATGAAAGTAACATTTCCACCGAGTTTCTGACTGGGAAGGAATGAGTATGCTGATGAACACTGTAGCAAGGCGGTTTAATGTGGCCGAAGTCAATGAGAGGGAGCGGAGATCAAAAGCAGAATCGATGAAAAGTATGAGGGAAAAGGGAGGAAGAGGGAGATGTAGGTGGAAGAGAGCTCTCTTGGGTGGATCGTGAGCTAGGAAGAAGCGTTAAGAATCGGATTGAAAAGGCAGCTGCGACAGATAAAAATGGGAGGAAAAGAATGAATGAGATAGAGAAAACGATTTCATCCTCGTCTCGTCTGAGAAGTGCGGGACGAAATAAAGGGGATGGCATCTGGTGATCGACGAAGGGACCAACAAAACCTTGGAAAGCTGCGTAAAAAAATACTGATGCTTGGGCTTAAGTGACGAAGACGCGATAGGAAAGAGAAATCGAAAAAAAGGCGAGTGGAGGGAAAAGGATTAACGGAGTGCTGAGGTGAGGAAGGGCGGGGAAAAGGAGAGAAAAAAGGAAAAGATTTCGAGTGGACTCTGCAGACGTCCATCCTCTCTATGTGGAGAGAGGATGGAGGTCTGAGGAGAAAAGATGCCGAAACTAGAACGAAAAGGAGGAGGAGCTGTATTGGAATCGAGACAATTCGAGGAATTGAACAGAAATAAAAGATGGGAAAGGAAATGTGTAATGCTGTTATTGCAAGAAGATATGTGATGGCAATATCTAAACATCTATCAATGTAAATAGTATATGTATGTACTTTTCTCATAAAAACGAGTATACTTTTTCATGTTAGAATTCCATCTTCATAATTCAACCCTTTTTCCAAACTACGTACACTTAGTTATCATACGCATTAGTTATCGTAAGGACGAATAGAGGTATATTGCTACCCTGAGGTAAAATGAACAAGAGCTTTGTCCTCCACACAGTCAGTATCCATCTTATACTGCAATAAGCATTCTTTTTTCTGTATCGATAATTACACAAGCGCTATATTTAGGGCAAAAACTTTTGATGTCATGAATATTCTTTCTTAGCTGTGGAATCTAATGAAAATTTCTACAGAGCTTGCCTGTTTAACAAATGCAGTAGTAAATGAAACAACTTTGTAGTATTATGGGGAGGATCATGATTTAAAAATTTGTGCCTACATCGTGCCTAGAAAGAAAACCTACATACAAAGTCGTTTCTATTTAATAGGTTGTTTTGAAACTTCAATCAGAGTGTTAAAGGGAGAATTTATGCATCGAATGATAGCGAGAAATGCTTGAATAATAGCGAGCTATACGTATATTTTCACACTCCAAAAATTTGCCATCAGTAATACCAAATGGTGCCCTATTTTTTGTTTTACTTCTAATGAGGATTATAAAGAGTAAAAAGAATTTCTTTGTACAATGTATAACATTTACTAAATTATTATAATCATTATAATACAAATTATTAGGATTCGTTTTTTCTTAAGCTTAATAACATTCTATAAAATAAGCGAAAATAAATTATTACTAACATGAAGTAACAAAATTATCACAAGATAGAAGTTAAAAATTATTTATATTTTGAATTGAGCATAAGAAGGGATTTAAACTACTTATGGCAAATCAATAATGGATATCATTTAACATCCCTAAAAGATCCATTAATTATTGGTAAAGCTTAAAATCATCTCTTTGTAATGTGACAGTCCTTCCTGATAAAATGTCTTGGAACTTTCCATATTAATGTATAGAGTGAAATAAAAATTTTTAAGTTGTCTTATGTACAAAGCTGAAGAAATTTATATCGATGTTACATTGACATTTATATTTGATATGCTGATAAGCCAAAGATAACATATAAAAATAAAAATTAAGCACCGAAAACGGCAAAGATTTTCATGACACTATCATTTTAATGGATCTTTGGTTAGGAAATTAATATTTTTGTTATATTCCATTAATATCTTTCAATTGGTATAATCGTTTCTAATCAACAATCATTCCCAGAAAATCTACAATCGTAACTGCTTCTCTTTAATAAAGTTTAAAATCCTTTTTTGCACCAAGGAACTGAGGTATTTTAAGAGAACTATTATAGTGTGTTTAGATATAAGTGATTGAGGTGTGCCAATCTTTGGGTTGAATCAATTTTCTTAATTGCCACTTCAAGTTTGTCTTGTCTAGGAGTAAAGGTCCTCATGTTTCATATCTCTGTAAGATGGAAAACCTACTCACTTTGAATGGAACCTAGGAACATTTTAGTTAACTAAGAACATCTGACCGGAGAATTCTAATCTTAGTTCTGTAGAATACAAATTGAAAAAATCGACTGACTTTAATATCCAACTCTTTCATCATAATCATAAATATATGTTACGAATATTAAGGTGAGGCTTTCGAGCTTACATTTTCCTGCCTCTGTAGACGGGTGGGTCGTTCGCAAAAAGCTACTGCGACCTTTCCAATTATCATGAAGATTTCCCGTAATACATTTCCCACATCCCTTTCAGCATGGGGAATGAATATCAGCACGGAAGATGATAGTTTGGAGTCACACGCAATTCAACGTGCTGCTTGGCTTTAGCGGCCAATTCGCTCTTCCTCCATCTGTAGTTTTTTTCCTTTCCACTCTTGCAAGGACTGAAAGGAGTAAAAAAGGAGACAAATCCCTCCCCACGCAGGAGACGGTGATGTTTTTAAGGGAACAGTGACACCGTGAAAACGGAAAAAGCTTTTGGAGTCGAAGACGTGAAAGGGGAAAGACGTGGATGGAAGAGTGGGAGGCGAGAAAATGGGCGTTTTCTTGCGGAGAAAGGGTTGAAATGTGGGATCGTCAGTGATTCGAGAGAAGATGGCGATAATAGAGAGAAAATAGAGAACAGTGACATTATGGGAGTGAAAGGGTTTGAAAGAAAGAAAGACAGAGATACTTTAAGTTTTCCATTTCTCTCCTCACACGAACGAACTTTTAGACCCGGAGTTCTGCTTTTTATAAATTAAGTTCCCTTGTGTTGCGAAAGAATAAAAGGAGACATGCCCAAGAGTTATTTCGGAAATAAAATATTTCAGGCGCTCTTGTCCTTAAAGACAACGTTCAAGCGGAAAGAATATTTTTGATGTGTCTCCGGAAATCACTTCATAATTGAAGTCATAAAAATGCCGAATAATGAAAAATGACTACCTAAAAATTCCCTGGATATGTATTTGGTAACTGGGAATAGTTCTTTTGAGATGCTCATATCTTATATTAATGTTTGATTAATTCTTTATGAATAAAAGTATAATTATAAATGATTATGAAAGAAACAGTTAAGGGCGAACAGTTTTACGAAGAGTATTGAGAGTTCTGAATACTTTTCGTCTGTAGTTAAGAAATCGAAGCATTTCGAAATCAGCATGTACTGCATCACGTTGAGTGCTCAAAAATAATTTTGTTTTTAGACTAAACCACTCAATTAAGAGCGCATTCACAAGAAAGAAAATACGATAACATTACACACATTACAGGTTATACGGCGATATACCCCTAAAAACAATTTTACTTAAAAACTAGAATATCCTTGAAATTAGAAAAATGGCGACTTTTACTGCACGTGCCTAATAGCCATTCTCTCCCTTTTTCATCGAAAACACGAGTATAAATAAAAGGATTAGCATTTAGAAATTATAGAAAAATTTCCTGGGAAAAACGAAAATTAATTTAGTACTCTCACGAATGAATCTCTTTAAGTTTTAGCTCCTATGACATCGTATTTGAACACCATGACCTCCATGGACGCATCAAAAACGTGTATTTTGTTGCATTAAGTATTTGCTTTTTCTTTTTTAAAGATTTGGAAAGGTGTACTTAACTCGGCCATGTCGCCGCTATGAAGAATTTGTTCGTCAACACTAACAATCAGTTACGAAGAATTTGACCTACAAAAGAAATCTCTCTTTGCTTTGTAATTTGTTAAAAGAAGTCGGTATAGGATCATGGGCCATGGACAGGAGGAATGTCAGTAGGGTGAAACCAAAAGACAAAACGGTGGCTGCAATCAGTTAAACCTCAAATTCCGCAGGAAACGAAATTGCTTGAAGCTTTAGCAGAGGTATTTGTACCGAGAAATTGGTAGGTTTATTTGTGAATGGACGGATACCAAAGAGACCGCATCAAGCAGTTGAAATCTGTGACGTTTCACATAAAATGGCGTGATTACATATCAGGGACAACATGATATACATGGTCAACATGTTTCCATCCCCGTTTTATAGAAGATTCGTGGAAGTAAGCGTTTGAATTTGTTAATGACATCTAACATCCTCATAACTAGACGCAATCTTTTTAGCTTTAGATATGACTTTACCGCAAATAAATTATGGGTTCATAATTTTAGCCATGAGAGTTTTAGGATATCTGAGAATCACTCTTCACGGGAGAATATGCAACCTATTTTGAAGATGCCATAGCATAGGATACTGGAATAAGGATTCACATACGTGACTACAAACCCGGATATGGAATCCCTAAAATTCTCCTGAGACATCTCTTAACTGAAGACACGGGAGCCTACGGGAAAACCTGCGGTAAAATTTCACACAGGATGCTTAAAAACTTTGGGCTAAAATTTGAGATTGGACTAAAAACAAGTAAATATGTTACCTTTGTAAGCAACCCCTGTTCCATGAGCTGTCTTATAAATATCATACACCTCTAAGAAGAGCTAGCTCTTTCTTCAATTTTAGACATATTATTTCTGATATTTAGTAAGAATTAAGCATTATAAATTCGCTATTGAACAACTTTTACGATATTAGGTGACTCTGACCTGTAAGAGTACAGGATGAATGAAAATATCTATTCTCGTTAATGTCGTCCTTGACGCCTATCGCAAAGATTTGTTGGCAAGGGCGGTACAAGATATCCGGTTCCGGGTCAATTGGGAGATCTAGGTTCGAGTCTCGGTTCCGTCAGACTTTTTTCATACCCGTTTCTACTTGGGAATTTTTTCTAACTGCACGAATTTACGTACCAAGTCACCTCGACCCTTTTTCCTTGAAAAATAAACAAACAACAAAGAACATTTATTAAACGAAAATCTTTAAAAAAATCCCGAACCTAATGCTTTACGTAATATATAAAATTAGAGGAGGCAGAATAGAATTTCTACTTTAAAAGAATGAGAATTTGTGTAGTTACGTGTAAGATCGTAAGTAATGACCTTTATCAGGAGGCTTTCGGCAAAAACCTTTCCAATAGACTCTCTGTCCACGAATATTGGAAGATGACCGCGATACTGCATTCCCAACGATACCGATTAATATAAAAAATTTGAGATTTTTTCACCGATATCGGTGACAGATAACCTCCTTTAAGCTTTCACGTTATCAGCTCGGTTACCCTGCCTCTACACGCGCCCAATTTACCGAACGATTTCACCAACAGCGCGGCTTTTCAGACAGCGCTCCTCCGTCGTACGAAGAAAAAGAGTCGGGAGCGGAATCCAGAACTTAAAAAAAGGGAGCGAGGGCCTAATGGATTTTTTATTTGGCAGGAGGAAATAGAGCAATGAAATCCAACGTTCACAGAGGAGACCGGGATCTGATTTTATCCCATTCATTCACTCAACGAGTGTCCCTGAGCCCAATCGGAGCGAATTTATTTCAAAGGATTAATCTCGGGGACTTGACTCCCATCAAATAAAATCATGGAATGCGTTGCCCGCGTGAGGCAACTGATCGGAATTTGATGAAAACAAGTCGGAAGTACTTGCGTTTTTTCCATCACAATTCGAGGTTAATAGCTTCAAGTCCTTTGAGATAAAATATTTTTAGAATCAAAATCGAGGGATTGGAAACAATCTATTGAAAGAAGGGGGGAACGCTGGTTAGATTAAAATTGCAAATCGGCCGTTTATTTCATCGAAAGACTCTTCCGGCGAACGAATGGATTCCTGAAATAACGACGCACCTAAGGGGACACACGTTGGCTATTTTCTTTTTCAAATGCTCATGCGACCATTCATTAATCTATATTGCACTTGTTTGGTTTGGCTATCTTCCCGAGTCTTATTCGAAAAACTAAATGTACGTTCAACTGAATACTAATTTAAACATAATTTCAATTTCACAAAAGCAAGGAGGTTTATACAAAATTAAGATTCAAGATCGGGAAGGTCGTACCTTGGATTTGTCAAGCATTACATTTATTACTCAAGAGAAAGAATAGGTATTCAAGATTGAATTATAAACAGAATTATTATATTATTATAAACTTGAAATATTGAAGAAATGACATGCATTAAAAACCTATCAAATCCATGAGATTGTAGGTGAAATGTGAAAATGAGATTACAGAAAAAAAAGATACGCAATAGCCATAGCAGTGAAGTACTCATATCAGGTAAAAAAAAAGACAATCAATTGATGGCAATTTTCTAATTCAATGGTGAATTCCTAATTACTCCGGGATACAAACAAAACAAATTGCTCATCAATTTCAGCGCGTGTATGATATGAAGATTCAATTTTTGGACATTATTTCAATATTTTCTTCTTTTCCTATACCTTTTCTCAATCTCTTTTTTCTCTATTGGGATCTCTTTCTTTAAGTCATATTTAACCTCGGCGTACTAGTTAAAGAGTAATAAAAATGTTTAAGAGAGAAGTAGAATTATGTACTTAGAGATGGCCTCAGCCGAGAGTTGTTGCCACATTCAGTGCCGTACACGCATTCCTACTCTAGCTGCTTAGGAAGCTGATGTTAATCCTCTGTCCATATATATGGAGTTCCGCTGAGTTTCACGCGGCTTAATGACCTAACGACGAGTGTGCGCATTCCACGTGGACTATAAATGAGTTGCCTAGGTCACGCTGAATGATAGTCTCATCAAATCCGATTATTAGATATACACATTACCAGTGTGAAATTTCTGCATTTCCACAATCTTAATGGGGACGTATGGAAATTAATTCGTAATATAGCGAGCATATAAAACGTATTAAGATATATTTAGTAAACAATTACGTCAATACGTTCTTACACTCTCAAGAAAAAGTGTGCTTTATCGAAAGGGGAAAACTTGATTTTCAACATACCAAGAGAAAATATGCCAATGGTTAAAACGCATTAGCAAATATTTACAAACTAATTCGAAAAAAAATTCTGATTTTGCACCGTAGCGGAAAATCATGGTGAGAGAATCATCTTATTTAAAGTATACTCGATGTTCCATAAATCATCTATTCAAGATTAGAATTCAGGTATCATTATGATGCTTCAGTTATGAAAAAATTTGCTATTTCTGCAGTAAATAGACGTATTACAACAAAAACGGCTTGTACTGCTTCACTCTGGCTTCTGGGAGTTTGTTTGTCCAATATCACAGGAAATATGAAAAATACTATGATTACATAAAGAAATGTAAATTAATGGTAAATATGTTAATTTATTTGTAGTTTTGACTGTGCAAGAGATAAATATCAGTTTGTGATCTTCTTATTCCCTTCAATTTCTTACTCAAATACTTAACCAATGGAAAAAGTTGGACATTCTTCGAAAGGAGCACTAAAGGTTCAAAAATCGAATGAGTCCATTTTGGAAGAATTTTCTGAACCTACTTTTATTGTCTTGGTCGAAATGCTGTCTTTAAGGCTATTTTTTAGTAAAAGCCCCTTAAACACGCACAAAAACGCAAATTAAACATTTCACAATAGCTCTGAATCAAAATTAGAGAACGATAGGCGCTCCTTTAGGTTTTATTTCGATTTCGTAAGACGACAATAGCCGTCTTTGAAAATTTACTCTTCGCAGTCGCATCGTATTTCAATTTCGCACAAATGGATCATAAGATAGACATTTGTTGGTAAACTCGATAGCTTTCAGAGAAATAGTGATGAGAAAAATTTAAGAATTACAAGAAAATACACGGACGATAGTTACAATTTCTACAGAAGACAGAAGCAAGAGGTGCAGACGGAAAGCCGGAGAGATGACCGGAAGTGATTAGGCTGAGATACACGTCGAGAAGTCGAGAAGCTTTCGAAGAAAGGATGATTATGTGTGGGAGACGGGATAACAGGAAAAGAAAGATATAGATTAGTGGAGAGAATGATGCTGGGAAAAGAAAAAGGCAATGAGAGCGAAAGAAATGGACGACAGAGTGGAAGGGAGTATAGAGGAGGTAAGATACAGGTAGCTGGGTGTGGGAGGAGGTCCTTAAGGGAAAAGGGAGCAGTGGAGACACGTCGTCCAAATGGAAAACGATGATGAATTGCTCGCAAGGAGTCGGACAACGTGCCCGTAGGAAACGTAAGAGATAGGATCCGGAGGTGCAATTTCACTCGAGTTATTACGTTCGTCTCGGCATCTATGGGATCATAGTTTCTTGGAGTGGTTACTGCGACAACGAATGAAAATAATTCATTGGACAAAGTAGCGAAGACAAAATAAGCACACTGTAATTATAATGTATATTATACAATTTAATATTGAATTTGCTTCATCCCTTACGTAATAATTTATATTTTAATATAATGGGTGTAGGGTGAAACCAAAAGACAAAACGGTGGCTGCAATCAGTTAAACCTCAAATTCCGCAGGAAACGAAATTGCTTGAAGCTTTAGCAGAGGTATTTGTACCGAGAAATTGGTAGGTTTATTTGTGAATGGACGGATACCAAAGAGACCGCATCAAGCAGTTGAAATTTGTGACGTTTCACATAAAATGGCGTGATTACATATCAGGGACAACATGATATACATGGTCAACATGTTTCCATCCCCGTTTTATAGAAGATTCGTGGAAGTAAGCGTTTGAATTTGTTAATGACATCTAACATCCTCATAACTAGACGCAATCTTTTTAGCTTTAGATATGACTTTACCGCAAATAAATTATGGGTTCATAATTTTAGCCATGAGAGTTTTAGGATATCTGAGAATCACT
>KZ308473.1:801936-891961 GCA_000376725.2 Ladona fulva | reverse complement strand
CTACTACACACATAAGCCTCTTTGCAGTTTTTGCAATGTTTGGATACTGGTAATTTTCTATGTAGAGAGCTGTAAACAGAGATCCTTGCTCACAATCTTGTCAGAGTGACACAACGATCTCAACACTACCATCTGTTGAGCGATATTTGAACTTGAACTGTATTCAAATCGAATTTACATTAAAATCGAATCGGAATCGAAATTCAATTGAATCGGAATCAAATCGTATTCATTCACCAGGAAATCGAATCGAAATCGGTTTAAAGAAATCAATTCGAAAACATCGGAATTCATATTCAGAATATCGATTTTCTGGCGAATCGAATCGGAATCGCCCATCTCTAGTCTGAACTCGGCATAAATTAAAACTAAACAACTTAAGGGCATATGCATTGTGAAATCAAATGCAATGATCAAAATCTAAACAAGTATCGACTCTTAAATCAAGTATCGGCTATTTGATAGCCTCCAATCGATATATCTATAATCGATATAACTATAATCGATACTACTATAATTGATATAACTATAATCGATATAACTATAACCGTTATAAGTGTAATCGATATAACATTAATCGATATTACTAATCGATAACTACCGATTCTCACTGAAACTATAGATAGTAGTAAATATTTCAGTTATATTATCTTGAATATAAAGGAAGTTAAAATATACTCTTAGATACTACGAATAAAAAAGCGACTGATGTTACTTTTGATGCACAACGAAACTTGGCAATAAATTTCGAAACTTATGAAAACAATTTCGAATTCACGCGATTGACGGAGTATATTGACGCAATCTATAATTTGAAGCGCGCTAAGAAAGCACTGAGATTGCGCAAGAAAGTAAGAACTTCGACAACTTCTCTGAATCTCCCAGAAGTCTTTCCACCCACCTCTGTGTGCTTCTGCTCCTCGGAGTGAGTGTCTTCTGTGGTGCTGGTGGTCACTATAGGTCCGGAATCTCCAACAACGTTTCCCTCTTCGTCTAACTCCACTTGCCTCTTCACTCTGGTCTCAGTCTGCCTGGTCGTCGTCAACTCCACTCTCTTACGCGTCACCCATTCCTCTGCAACGACAAGAGCAGTCTCATAAGACAAAACAATCGACAGGGAATCGGGCTTCAAAACCACTTGCGGAGAGCGTGCATTGCAAACACCGCTGTGGGGGTGACGTCACACCGAGGTCCCATTACGTCAACGAACAAAAAGTAAACGTGAGTAATACCAATGAAATTGGAGTTTAATTTAGGTCCAGCGGGAGGGCTTAACACAGTTCCATGAACCGGGTGGGGTAATGTTTTCGGGCAATGGAGAAAGTGATTCTCGTTAATTTATTCAGTCTCCCGAATAAAGATATTTCGAAGGGACCAAGACTGATGCATAACCTTCGTAAACACACTAAGTTTGAAGGATAAAATATAAAGTATATAGACGTATGAGCAAACGTATAAATAACCGTTACCTTTGTCATCATCTCTTTATTTAAAGTGGATATATCAATAATTCAATCATCAAGGTTACATGAAAAGCATTCCAACGAAACAGGAAAGATTGATAAAAATCCATAAACGAACAATCTTAAAATTCCGAAGAAAATAAATATATCGAGACAGCCTTAAGTTATAATATAAAAATATTTAAAATAATAAAAGAGATCATGGATGATCAAGGACGCACTTTTACTTGAGCAGAAATGACCACCCACAAAAATCGAACCTCTTCCAAAAAGAACCAATACGGCTAGATATTCATTTTTTAATAGGACCACAGACCAATGGAACGCACTTCCCGCAGAAATATTCGGGCCTTTTCCTCCGCGACTGCGTACCTTTAAGGCGAAGCTGCACTAACTGGACAACTGGGATAGTTTTGGGAGATTTAGTTAACTTTCCATTGTAGGAAGTATATATATTTTATTTTACCTACAAGAGTTTTCGTGCACCTGTTTCTCGCATAATGTTATTTGGTATTTATAGTTTTACTTTAATTATGGTATTTTAAAATAAGGATGTTTGTTGAATCCTTGCCACCAGATCATATTTCTACTTATAAGGTTATGTACAATAATAATAATGACATATTATTGCATTCCTATCCTTTTATGAATTTTTAGAAACAGAATATTAGCGTCGAGATATAAGATCCATCTTGATAAAACGATAAAGTATTTTTTCTAATGCTTCTTTTGATTTATAGACAGAATTCAAGAAGGCAACATCTTTGCTCATGAAATGGCAGCTGAACAAATACCTGTCCAATACACAGAGGACGGCAGATATTTGCGATAAAAGTAAGGTTCATGAAAGCACGGAGCTATCAAGATTGGATGGTTTTCAAAAGCATCGAAATATCCCATGGTTTCCTAACTACATGATCGGTAAGGCATCTGGGAGGAAGCATTGAGAAAGGATCGCTATGAGACATACTAAAAGTCAAAACCAGACATGGGTCACAGCTTATTCTTTTTTACGAGCATCTCCCAAGGACCAAGACGGAAAGCTTAGGATGCAATCTTCTGTTCAAATTATTTTGTGATTTCAGAGATGTAAAAGTTTGGATGACGTTTTCAGAAAGAGAAAGTAAGGATGAGTCGAATCTCTGAATTCTCAAGATTAACTCCCTTTGCATCAACTTGGCGCCTAACCCTACGCTAAACGGAGGTGAAAACTTTTATTTATAACTAAGCCTACATTTTACGTCTTTTAGTGTGGTAAACTCTGCTAGTGAATTGTACCTAAAATTATCCAGCGATGGAACAACTAAGGTGCAAATAAGTTAAAGCATGTTTTTCCGTAGGTAATTAAATTTTAATAGTACGGAAATTTGAAAGACGGATAAATACACTTTGAATCCCGCTAATACGAACAAATGGGGACCAAAAATTGATCGGATTACACTAAAAATTGCATTCTTACAGTAAAAATCATTTACATCACTTTATTTTGTGTATTGATGCAATTTGTATACATTTCTATACTTTGTACAGTATAATAATGATTTTTAGCTTTTTAACCTAGCCTATAATTTTCTATTTAATACAGTAGAGAGTAAATTATCCGAGCTTCAGTTTTGTGCCATACTGTTGTAAAAGTTAATTGAAGAGTTGTTTTTCTATGTTCGTACATTGATTCTGTTCCGTTTACCCCTAAGATTCAGCCAAAAACTGTATTTTGTTTATTTAAAATTTTCCAATATTTTTGTCCAGATTAACTGAACTTTCGGGTTATCGGTGTTCGGATCAGCGGAGCTCTAGTTACGTACGGTTCCTTTTTGTAAAAATAGGTCATTAATAACATAAGTTGTTAAGCCTTAAAATTATCAAATACCGGTCCAATACAACCTCTGTTTGGCTGAATCGAATCAATGCGAGTCATGATTAAAATAAGTCTCCTTAAATTATCTTACATTTTTAACTAGTATAAACAAAAATTTTTGGACGTAAATTCGTATTCAAGTTATTCTTTCGAGTTTTATAAAATACTGCCTGCAAAAGTTTACTTCCAAACCTGCCCGGGCATTTGTGAGTTTGCTGTACTTAGATGCTCTAAAGAGATATGTGAAGATATAAAACTTATCTTCGATCGGTAATTGAGCTTGCGATTTGAAGAGAAGATAGAGAAAAGAAATGATTTGCATCAGCTCCTTCTAGGTGCATGTGTTACGTTTCCATACAACGATCCACTTCTGTTGCTTAACTCTTTTAGAAAGGTCCGGTAGCTCAAAAGATGACCTTGCAACAGAACGAAAGCCGTTTAGGGCGGGATTTTCCTAAATAACTTAACGCGTTCTAAACTCTGCATATATCCGTTATGTGACTTGGTTACTACCTCTTGGTGCGACAAGATCGGTCTAGGAAATAACGATCTTTTTAGTCGGGGAAAGAAAATAAATGCGTTCAGAGTTTTATAGTTCAACTGAAATACAACACGTGTAAGGAGTTTTCCAACGGGTTTAAGGTGACAAATTTTTATGAATTATTTTGTGAGCGTACCCTTGATGCATTTTAATTTCCTTCTGGTTTTATTAGGAGCCTGAACATAATGATTTACGGTGTGTTCCATTTTTAGGAGTTTAATCTCGTGGCTCAAGAATCACCGGTCAGAAGAGGGTCTATATAAGTCCAAAATTCAATATCAAACAGAAGATGGAAATTCTCAATTCTGGCTTTCCCAATATTTTCTGAAGGATGGAATGCAGTTCAACGTGAGGATTAGTGGAGGCACATTGGCTCACTATGGCTTTATAGGGTTTTGAAAGATCGGTCACTTTAAGATGACACATATTCCGAAAGGATTAGCTTTTTTTCGAGGAAGGTAATTTGTAGAGAACAGAGAATGGTTAGTAAAAATAAAAATATCAATCACTTTTAATGGAATGAAACCTTTCCATACATTATGTGAGTAAATTTAGAGGAATGTTCATTTTTGCCTGACCTTTGCTGTGGTTCGCTGACATACGTGTGTTGCTGTCACTATGTCCGACATATAAAGCGTAGGACTTATAATAATATGCTTGTTCCTTCAACAACACAGGCTGGACTTAGTTAAGTCGCAAATGTTTTAAAATAAGTGTGTGAATGAATCGAAATGTTTGTGGATTTTGTATGGCGCAAGAAATTTATTTTGTTTTATTTTTTTCTGACCAACTTTCCAAAAATGCCCCTGAGTATGAAAATTTAACATAACCAGATGACGTTCGACAAATGCTTTATAATCTTCATATCCAAACACTATGTTTAATTTTGTCACTTGGCACTCCAACTTTAAAATACTCGATTTTATATAAGAGACATCAGAAAATTTCTAGTGAGATGCAGCAACACAAATCTGTTTAGGATAAGTATCCCAACTTCTCGTCCAAATAAATTAAAAATAAAATGAAACATTATTTGCATAAGAATCCTTTTTCCACGACCAGAGGGTTTTCTGTGTCAACATCACTTTTGATTCGCTCTTCTTTTCTCCCGAAAACTCGCTGAGCACATCTATAGAATACTATGAACGACTTAGTTTCAGACCTAGACCCTGAGTTTTCATGAAATAGGATATTGTTTATTGTCCACCATTCCTCGAAGAAGCATGATTTACGAAATTCCTGCATTGCACGCAGCATGGATTCCGAACGATAAAACTAAGGACTGCTGCATCGATGTAAAAATATCGGAATAAAATTCGACGCGACGACATCCGTTGAGAGTCACGATAACGATTCTGCGAAGCACATTCGTCTGCGACGGAGACAGAGTCTGGAAAATTAACCGCGGACGAGTCGACTTTCAGAAGTCCTTGGAGATGAGAAGAGCAGAAAGAGAAAGATGAATTCCGAATAGAAGGAGCATATAAGGAAGAAGAGAAGGAAAGAAAGAAAAAAGTGGCTCGGAATGGAAAGAGAAAGCGATGAAGATGGAGAAAGTGCGCGTAAAATAGAGAAATAAGAAGGGGTGCCCGTAAAAGGAAGAGGGAGAGGGAAATATTTTCTGTGTATGGTGAAGTTAAAACAACTAAATCACCCATGCTGGAGAACGCCCTCTAAAAGAAGATGGGGAAGAATGGAAGACGGAATGGGAATGAGAGGGAAACGAATAAAAACTACGGTTTAATGAGGAATAGCGGAAAGTGGGGAAAGAGAAATGGGAATGGAAAAGAGATAAGAAAGGGAAAATAATACAAGAATAATATAATGGGATGACCTACAGACATACACGAGAGTTGATTTACAAGTATACTATCGCCGTATGTGAAACGGAAAGTTGTTGTCGGCTGAATAAATTTAAATTCCTTCAAGATATAAAAGAAATTTCTGAGGGGTATCAAAATCATTAATTGTTTTGTTTTCATCGAGACAATCTCAGAGTGGAAATCGGTGCAAAGAGTATAACGCAAGGAAATAAAAGATGCCTCCACTTCATGAGTTTAGATAGATAATGACAGAGTTCGGAAATTTATGAAAGAAGCAAAATAGAAGAGAAAATAAAGATATAGGAATTGAAGGATACAATTGATGATAACGAATCCAATTCACGATCTATAAAAGCCACTCAGAATATATTTGAATCGACCATTAATTCGACTATGCATAAACACAAGGATCAAAGAATTCGGACGAATGGTTCTACTCAGAATGATTGGTCAGTTAATTTTAGGATTAACCACTAGATGCTGAAATTAAGTGCTAAAACTAGGTTTCCCGTTTTATTGTTACTATCCTATTAGTAGAACCTAATCATTACCACTTCTATTCTTAGTCAAACTCTACATTTAGTGGAATACCACAGTATCAAAGCCAAAGCTATTCAGCCAAAAGAGGCTCCCGGATGCCCAAGTAATAAGTAATAAACCCAAGTAAGTGCGTTTGCATTTGGTGGAAGTGGTCCTGGTTTCAATCCCCGGTGGGGGATTGGTGAAAAGGATGAGTACATAGAAAGGGAAAGTGATGGAATGAAGAAAAGAGAAAGGAAACAAAGGAATGCGAAAGAGGTTCGAGTAACAGAAGTATGGGTGGGAGGTTACTGACAGAAGCCGCAGAATGAAAAACAGCCGATTTGGGATGAGCATAATAAGAATCCCACAGAGCACTCATCCCCGCCTATTCCACCGCGGCATCCTTCTCATTAATACCCTAGTCGCAAAACTGATGTATACTTTTAGCATCGGAACGGTGGTGAGAGAGAATTCGCGTGCTTCCCGCAAAATGAATGAGGTTCGAGTCGAGAAGGGGAGGAGACGAGGGAAGAGAGAAATAAAGTTGGGCCAGATTGTGTGCCTTGAGAAACTCTTACGGACATACGCAGGGGTGGGTGAGGTGGAAGAACTCGTTTCGCGCTCCGATTCTGCTTCGCTCTTCCCTTTTTTTCCGTGAAATTTTTAGTCTCCGACCCTTCCTCCCGTTTGGCGGCGTTCTGTGGATGTGTGCAACGTTTAGGGGATGAGGAGAGGAGAACAATGCTTCGCTGCAGACTTCCTTTTTCTTCTAGTGCACTTTAGGGTTGGTAAGAACAGTGATTCGCCGGGATTTTCGAAAATTCAAAGCCGGAATATCTTCCCCAACAACAGACATCTGGGTAACTGAAGGTTACAAGCTGATTGTATATTCAAATGTGTATGTATCTCATACTAAAGTCTATCAACTAAAGTGTATGTACTGGAAGATAAACGAACGCAGAATTTCTGACAGGAGTGCATGATAATTGTCATAGGTTGAAAGCTCGAGCCATAGAGAAAATAGCACTTCCAACTGCTTCGTTGGTGTGGTACTTTAAAGGAAATTGGAATATAATAAAAGAAAACATCTCTTTCACAATAATAAGGGGGGAAAATTACTTCAAAACAGTCGTCTGGAGTTATGATAAAACTACAAGACTCACGTGCATGATTGAGAGGAGAAAGCATCTATTTCTTCATAAGCATATTAGTATAAAAAAAACTCCGACGTAAGCACTTTATAAATGGCGATTGTCAGATCAAAAAATTCCCAACTCCTAGTTAATAATTTCTTGATCTTTGTACTACTCATTCCCGCAAGAAAAACTCTCTAATCGCTGCTTCTTGTAGTAATGAAAATAGTTCCTTATCTTGTCTTAGGAATAAACTACAGAGGGGCCACATTGTTTTGGAACGTACTGGTTTGGACCACGTTTCAGAGTCTACTACGTATACAAATATAATATTTGTCAGCATGAATTAACCAACAATACTAATAAAGTTGTTGGAATAGGGATACTTACGCAGAAAAACTAGAAATGACCGAAATAGTTGGGTGATTCAGTTGGTCTCTGAAAGATCAGTCCATTAGCTAATCTCAGACACTAACAGGAGCTGCATCAGTCCGGATGTGTTCAGAATGTATGAAATTCGAACGATTAAAATTGCCTACGAGACTACCATACGACAAGAGATCGGAAAGGAGGATGAGAGCTAGAGAAACCGGATGAATCTGGTGAATGTTACTGGCAAGAGACCAGCTGGAATGTTAAATAGTGTGTATATCCTTGAATTCTATGAGCCTAAGCAAAGGAATAATTAGAGGAAATAAAATTCATTGTAATCAAAAGGCATAGAAGTAGTTAAACTGGTAGCCTGAAATTGAACAGAATGTAGTAGTAGATCAGGGTGTCTCATCTAAGCAAAATCTCAAAATGTAACATTATTTAATTTACCTAGGATCACTGCTTAGATGCGTTTTTCCTTTGGAAAGATGAAGATTAAGATAAATGGATTATCTTTTGAAATTAGGACGCTGAAAGACTCTCTTTTGCATGTTAGAAATAAATTGCGATACGGATTTGATTTCGCAAAAAAATCTATCTATGTATACATGAATTGATGTATAGCCGGATTTCTGTAATTTGCCGGATTCTCCGTACCTTCTTCGTGGATATTAATCGTGACGAGAAAAAGTTCCGGGAGCGATTCGTCCTCGAATGCATTTCCCTATTCTCCTTCGTCATTCGATCAACCGAGGCGGTACCAAGTATCTGAAAATTCCATTTATCGCTATATTAATAAACTATTCGCGAAATAGGCTTCTGAAAGTATTTTTTAAACCATGTTTTTCAGTCATACCTCAATGTTAATTTTACATGATAAACTGTTTCTAAAATTCTTCATTCAAACTATCGAAGAGCAGTTGGAGCGGTGCCTGTATCTTGCTCCTTTAACATCCTTTCAATGGGTTAAGCACACGAAACTCCTTAAAACTACATGAAGGAGAAGCCCTTGCATAAATTAATTCCCTCTATCTAATATTACCAGATACAAATGTTGATATCTGTCCAACTACCAGGTACAAATAATAAGATCTGTCGGTGGAGTTTTTGCTAACCATGAGTCAACAAGTAGCGATTGATTACACGCCGTCTCCATTATAAAATCGTAAAACGTAACATCTACGAAGAGGAATTTAATGAATAAAACCAGGAGTGAAAATAATTATTGTGAACAAGACGCTTTCATTCGTATGAAAAAGAAAAGAAGAGCACGGATTAGTCATCAAGAAGCCAAACCTGTTCTAGAATCCCTCCGGTTTTTTCAAGGTATTCTCAGGTGTGTGCTTCAGCCTGTTGCGACCGGTAGCGCCTTTCATTTGTTAACACATTTCATGCTCCTGTTGTTGAGCTAATCATTTCGGATTATAGCGAGAACTATGTTTCGTAACACCAACGTTCGCCATTCAGCGACTTTGTATGGAATTTAATCGAGATTTATACAGCTCGGCTCAGGAAATATCACAACTTGGAATCGCCCATAGGAGAAAAAGACCGAAATATTTTACAGATAAACTATTGGAATTCCTTTTCGCTAAGTTTACCTGCCAAAGTAATTTCAAATGAAATTTATTTCTACCGTTAACAATTGCGATAGTTTGCATAAGCTTGAATTAAGCACGTTTTATTCGAAGAAACGTAAGACATCCATCGATTCCTAATTCAAAATGTATAACCCAATAAAACAATAAATAAAAAATAAAATTGGATGTCACCTCAAATTGGCCTGAGAATGAGGATATAATGGAATGGACTACCTACCACGTAAGCTAGCTTATTTAAGTAACATTATTATCCTGTGTATGTATCACTTCTGTATCTAGATTTTAACTTCTGTGACATGCTAAATGTAATATACCATTTATGTATCTATTTAATGTTGTATATGACTTATGTAATGTTATATTATGTATTATGTAATGTTATATTATGTATATCGTCCTTGGGCGAATGCCAGGCAATCCAATGTTCAATTGCTATATTTCCCTCCACCTCTGCCACCTGGCCTGATGGCCAAATCGCAGAGTATCTTCAAATAAATAAATAAATAAATAACTTCAGAGCAGATTGCGGGTATCCCCCTTTCTTTGTTAAATCAGAAAAAAATGAAGTTGAACTTATATCAAACATCAAATCAGAGAATTGAATTTCATAAGTTTAAATAAAGAGTAAAGAATGTTTCCTCTACCTACATATAAAAACATATAATTTAATTGACACATTGCTATATCTTCAGCTTTACTAACCATGAACGTTAGAGAGGTGTTCAAATAAATACATCGGTAGTCCATATTGAATAGAAACAAAAACTCAATGCAAGTAAGTTTCAACTTAAAGTATGTTTAAAAATGATAGAGGCTGATTTAAAAGGGATAAAATTTCGACCTCGAATATAATTTGCAAATTCAAGATAAGCTCTTGCCAGGCAAGGATCTCTTATATTGGAAAACGTGAAAATTTTTAAATACTGTTTCTTTCACTGAGATCTCCTGAAATTTAAAAACAATTCTAACACATGCATGGCATTCAAAACACTTCTAGCTGTAATCTTCTCACTTCCCTTTATTCATACTCGAGATAAAAGAGTAATATTCTTGCGTGAGTCGCCGAAAAATTGGTCGTCATAACCGTCCCAGCGTATAGAAAAATAACAATTTAATAAAGTTGGAGTCTGGCTGCGACCTACCTTCAAGATAGCAACTAATAAATCTCACGTGAAAATAATCTGCACATTTCCGTATGCGTCGTTGCCAAATTAGGTCGCGTGGAGACCCGAGAAGAGGGGATATAGCGTTTCTCCATGCTCCAGTTGGCAACGGAGCATGTAAAACTCCTTGCTTGCAGTTTACTGAGCAGTTCTACGAAAGGGATATGTCATGCCACCGTCGGCTTGCACCTCAGCAGTTATTAATTTATCATTTATGGCTGGAGGCCGACGCGAGACAATCGAGCCCTGTCCACGACCCCCCTTTCCCATGGGAACAAAACAAAAAAATCGTGGAACGCGGGCACGCCCGACTAGGTTATTTCTATGCCTAACGAAAACTTCACTCTCTTACGACGACGGGGAAAGTTTTTTTTCGCTCCGCTGACCCCAGACCAAAACTTTTCGCGGCTCTGGATATAGCGGTACCGATCGTGCATGGCGGAAAGGGGGAAGATCCTACGCAAATGCACCATTAAAAACCCCTCCCCTTAAATGGAGGATTTGCATTCGTAAGACGAAAAGGAAATCGCTCGTTTCCCACGGAAACTCCGGTAACGCTCACTTTCTTCGTGAGGTGGTCTCCTCCCTGCTAAATGACGGGAACAATGGGAACTTCTTCCTTCCTCATCCTCTTCCTTTTTTCCCCATCGGATGAGTTCCTTTGGAAGGGAAATCATTCGGTTTTTGCTGTAAAGATGACGATTCTCGCCTTATGAAGATGAGCGGGGGAGAAAGTTCTACGGCCGGGCTAAAGGGCACGCGACGAGATTGGATCGCAGCGCCTGCCCGCATGACGGGGATGAGATGAACTACGGTGGGGTTGATGTGGTACATGCGGTATTATAATGGGTTTCATGCTCGAGAACATGCTTGATTGGAATGGTGGGTGGTCCTCAAAGTATTGAATGTCACTTTTAACCCCGTCCGGGATCCACGTAGAGTTTTCTTCTCATTCTTAGAGGTCACACAAAGTCTGCTATTTTGTATTTCGGTCGTGTTGAGAGCAGTGCGTAAGTTTTGAAATCGTTGAGCAAGTATGCATTCCTTGGAGTGGTCGCTGATTGCGTGAGTGACAAAGATAAACTATTTAAATATTCAATCAAATTTAAATGACGTTCGTGCATGCTTGATACTACTCGTATGTTAACTCCGATAATATTCCAAACGCAACACGAAGCGAAAACACCAGCTGAGAATCATCTTACGAGGACTATGATAGAAAAAGGTATTCCACGGATATTACACATACATACATACACGGATACACATAAATTACTTGAGGAAGAAAATAGAAAATTCGAAAGACGTAGATTATCCTATAAACCATAAATCTTTCATAATAATCCCATTTTAAAGGAAATATGGATATATAACTATCAATAAATTTGAAGATCCTAACTTACGTAGCAAAGATACCACCACCGTCAAAAGTTTTGTAAGCATTTATATGAAATGAAAAGTTAGTATTCTTTTAAAAGAAACACTTCATCAACAGGGATGTAGTGCACCGCCGGAAAAATTATTGAAATCGTGTTAATAATCGTATTATGGAATCAAAAACCGGATGTTATGAAATTTTAGCTCTGTTTCTGAAAGAAAAGGAATTTACTGGAGATATAATTTAGGTAGCAAGATAATCAGCAGTTAAAATTTTGTTGTTGAAATGCTTATAACTTTGTACTCCGGATCCAAGTTTTCCCATTTACCAGGATCTATCCCAATAACAGCGGTCCCAGATACAGCTCCTGGTGTTTAATAAAATCAACTTGGGATATAGAATCGATAATGATGTTTTTCTGAATAAAGAATGTATTGATTAATGCGAAGATTTACGTAGAAAATATACTAAGTTAATAACACAAATATGTAAAAATAAATTAATAAAAATCACTAGATCGAATGAAATGATTAGCGAAACAAGGGGTACTGAGCATTGAGTTTCTTTCAGAAAGAGTTTTGAGTATAAACTTCTTTCCGCAAATTAATTTTAAAGCGCACTCTCGTAAACTTCCATCGGTATCCTGCGACACGGATGACGGCAACCCTGCAATACATCAGGAGACTTCAACGGGCGATGTGTACGTCTGTGCATGTCTCCAAGGAGTGTTTTACCGCGCCGCCGAATTTGTTCTTCTCGGAGGAAAGGGTCCCTATATATCTCGGAACCAGAAATAAAATAAGCTGCCGTTTTTGGACGCGGCCGGTGTCACGGTCGAGCTACTGTCACGCTACTCGAGAGAACAACTGAGGTCACTCGAAACTCCGCTGGAGTGACTTGAATAATAATAGCGAGGAAGCCTTTGAGGCTCAATTCATGCAAACAGTCGAATAAATACGAAAAAAACTGTTTAGACATATTTCCTTTTTCATTGTGACGATGAAATCTTTTAAAACTTAACTATTAAAGGTAAACCTAAAATTTGATGACTGATTAGATTTTTAACACAAATTTGAACTTATTTGTAGATAGATAATTTTATACCCGTACAAACAAATCTCACCGTAACACGAGGTATATTTATCGTACATAGTCATGAATTTTAAGTTATTATGTAGTAGTATCAGTTAGATTACATTTAAATGAAAATCATCTTTGATGAACAATATGGTATGAGTTTTTGCTATGCAAAATAAACTTTATCGGCGAGATTAACTATTTTCCAAAGCTTTTACTTATTTTGCACGAGCTAAGAAGTTCTACCTATTTTTCAGAGAATTTTGGTATAAATAGATATAAATATAGATATTTGCGTTATCTTAGATTTCATTGAAAATGCTGTTAAATATTAAAATAACATATACTTAAAAATGTAGAGTTTTTAAATATCCTATCCATGATCTACATATATAACTCAAAGGTAAAAGGAACTGGAAGTAATTCTAGAATACGCTACTAATTTTTTAAGTTAAAAAAAAATAATTGAGCATGTAAGAATATATGTGAGAGCATCGTAATAGGTATGAATGGAAAGAGAAAGCGTAGAGTAATATTTTGAATAAATATGCTATTTCGTGCTAGAAGGAACAGGCTTATTCATTCCCGTAGATGTAATTTTACGCGAGTTTATCCGACTTCTATCTTCACAGTAATGAAAGGTCCGATTATTCTGAGTCGTATGAACTAAAACAAAGATTAGGTACCTTTTAATTCCCTGATTATATCACCTTTAAACGTGCGCGTAGTATTACGCCTGCAACAGAAATGAGAAAGGCTATCAATACAGATGTTACAGTATCTCAACTAAACTTCAATATGTTCCTTGCATTCACTCTTTGTGATTCTTAATGGAGGCAATGATTTTATGTTTGGCGCGCACGCATATTTTCAGGCAGGATTTTGATAGAGTAAGAGATTAACGCCAACGCCCTTGTTGCTCTTTTGATGAGATACCGTTGTAACCACGCAGTTAATCCCCCTCAAGGATGACCTTTAAGATTTGTGGGAAGGAAATACTGCTTTAATGTCAAGAAGATCTCGTAATCGTGTTTTAATAAGACATAAAGCGGAGAAGTATAATTGCTGCTACAGCTTAATGATCTAGCTTGAAACTCGATGAGTTAATAATGCCTCTCAAGAAATGTGAGGATAGGAAATTGAGGAAATGAGTCCAACAGATCTTCTCAACTGGAAAACTTCTTTAAACGTTCATTTTTAAACATTTCATAAAACCTTTTTTTTTCGCCTTTAGGAAATTTTTACACCCTAATAAATACAGAATTAATCTACGGTTTCAGCTTAAGTTTCAAATGCTCTTTTCTGTTTATTTCGGCAAATATCCGTAAACACGCACAGTGCGATAAGACCTAAGTAAAACGAGTTCTATATTCTGTATTTTTCATAAGAGGAAACGGAAAAATATTTTCCTCAGCGGGCCGCGGAAAGATGCGTCAGTGTTTTGGTCGGCCGCATTTATATTCTGTAAACTTAACTTTCGTGCAAATAACAATACTACAGATTCCAAATGCATGCAATGCACAAATAGAGACTTTATTCTCTAAATTCATCAGTGAGGTAGTTAATGAGTATAAAAAATTATTAACGTTCATTTAATTTATAGCTAAAATATAACTTAACGCTATTTAGGCGATGCAGCAGATTTCATCATTTAATAGTTGATGAGCTGCACCACACGGATTGCATGTGGTCTGCGAACCACTTTTTCCAAAACCACGTTTTAAAGGATAGTTATACACCAGAAGAATCATTAAGGTATTTTTCGGGAGTCCTCTACGCTGAAGCACAATTGATGCGCAATTTTGTCATAAGATAAAAACGAATTTTTTATTTCGAACATTGAAAGCCAATAAAAGATCATATCATTACGCGATAATTTTTTAAAGCGAACAGAAAACGCGATTATTTAAATTTTCATTGAACAGGAGAACATGATAGATGAATTCCTTTGTTTTTAAATACAAAAGAATTAAATTGATTATTTAGAAAATAGCGAATTTAACGGTACCGCGAGCAAATCTGTTTCACGTGGGCCTTCAGGGATACCTGCCCTGTAGTTCGTCCTTTGCATTTGAAGCAAGGCCGCGGCTCGTTGATCCTACAAGGACAAATTACTTAATCATCTGCTCAGCGATGAAATCCGTCTTGGATATTTCATTTTTAAGGAGGTCACCGGTTTCAGCTGTCGTTTCCTTCCTAGTGTCATGAATCGCTCGACTGCGGTTCGCGGAATTGAGAGCGAAATAGAATATATAAAACTTTTAAAATGCATAGCGGGAAAATAACTCACGGGGAGAAAATATTACGGTATCTTGCACAATCCCATAGTTCCGATTGAAAGAGAGCCGTTTTCTGGAAATAGCATATCGAAATCTTGGGTCCAGTCTTTTGACTTCCTCGTTACCTCATTCCCGATTCTTTGCTAAAGTGAAGAATTTGTACCTCACACCCATGTCATCCTGAAATAAAATATTAGCAATTATACCTCATACGGTGGGGCGTAATGCTTTGAAAAATCAACGATGGAAGGAAAAACAGCATAAATACCAATAAATCAGCAGATAAACTGACTGCACACGTCTATTTTTTCTATATCTTCTAGGTTTGATCATCAACAACCGAAAGCGGTGTTCACTTGAAGCAATAATCTCAAAATTAAAAGGACCGGCAACGATGGTAGTAATCTCCGCAAACATAGGGTTGTCATCAATAGAGTCAGTGCAGTCCCGATGGGCACTGCCTAATGAGCATCTCTTGGGGGGCGCCATAGTGAATTATTATTATTATCAATCAAAAGATGCTTGTGATACATTTGAAGAGTCTTCAACTATGTTCGTATTATTACCTTGTCTTTATTTTCTTTTCACGCCTTATTTGTATTTCTACTGTATTATTTGTGTATTTTCAGATAACACTTGTTCTGTTCTGTATGTATTCTGTTCTTATTCAGCACGATTAATGGTTTTCTTATTATGGTGAGCCTGAGCTGGTATCTCAATTGTTTTTTTTCTATGTATTTTTTTTCCATTTTCTGTACATACATTCTGTCGACAGACTTGCTCTGACGGAATGTGATTTTGCTTAGTTTTGGTAATAATAATAATAAAAAAAAGGTCTTCATTTTCTCGATAATCGATGTCCTATTTAAAAACAATATGAAATTCAGCGAGGAGACGCACTCTCTTCTTCACTTATTATTACGGTTATCAAGAAAAATATCTCGGGAATAAATTAAAAGGTGGCGTACGACATCTTGCCTCAGGCGAAAAACTGCTCGATACGACCCTGGATAAAATTGAATTATTGTTAAGTAGAATTGGAATATTTGATTTTTAGAAATTGGCTATAGGGTGTATCCAATAGGCTGAACTGATCAGTGGGCATTTTATATAGAAATACATACTTTATATAAGGAATTGTAATCTATTTTTATATCGAATAATGTTACCAGCGTTTATGGGACTAATGCAAATAAATATGGCCATCGCTAAATTAAGCAGATGAAAATTACTGATTTAAAAAGTCTACGTTAATAGACTAATCATTCGCGTCTTCCAGAGGAAACAGAGTGATTGACGCCACACTGAAGGTATATTAATAAATCAACTTAATGTAAAGAATAAGAAAACACTTATTCTTTTCATCAGGAATAGCATAGCTACCACAAAGTCGAGGACGAAGAAGTGGATTTTGAAATCAACTTAAGTTGCGACCTTCAGCGTTTGTATTATCACCGAAACATCTCCTTCCTTATTTCTTTAAGATGAGAACATGCCGTTTCGCTTAATTGTACGAATAACGGTGCTCTGAGTATGAGAAATGATAATAACCCATCCACGTATGTTCCGTAGCGCTGTTTAGATTACATCCAAAGGGTAATGAGGCTGCGTTTTGTAAAGTCAGATGGTACTTCCAGAGCATATCTCGACCGAAAATCATTTTCGAGGTGCGGGTGGAATAAGCGTGGGAAAGGAGGAAATGACTTTAAAGGTCGGGGATGTTTTGAATGCTTGAAGCTAAGAATTCTTCCTACACGATGCTCAAATCTCCATGAAATTCAGGGAAACTCGACTTTACTCTCTTAGAAACGCTGTTATTCTAATAATTTGCAATGAGATTGAGAATATTTCTTGTATCCACTGATATAATAATTGGATGATTGGATATTATAATAATCATTACATTGAAAAAATAACCAAAAACAGAGAAAAAGCTATAGGAAAACCATGGAAAATACTCACATGAGCTACAATCGAACGACAAATTTTGAAAACCAAAAATATTATCGAACATACGCATTTGTAATAATATCCGATGATGAGTCGAGACAAGCGTTTAAATCATAGCAAGAAACTGAATTGTCCTTATATCTTTCTATTATTATTTGCAATCCAATGAAAATTTTAAAACTTTCCCGATCTAATGATGGTAAAGACAGGCGATTAAAATATCCCATTAATATTTAAATCCTCCCAGCTTCTCTACAGCACACTGCGTCAGAATACCGAATTGGGTTTTGAAATGAATTAACCTCTCAATCACTCTGCTTCCTTGAAGGGAAGACGATGAGTTAAAGTGGGTATCAAGTAAATTTGTGTCGTGATTTGAAAGTGAAAGATTATTATATAAATGAAAGTGTCTATAACTTTAATGCATCTTTCCTTATGGGGAATTCAACCTCAAATTAAATAAAGAGAAAAGAAATCCTCACAAGGGGAAGATGCTTTTGGTGTTGAAAGGAAAACACGTTCGCAATATTTCCATAGCCTTGTTGCAAGGAAGGGAATAGAAACTACATTAGTAACGACCCGAGTGGCATTTGCAGGCGACATAGCTCTCCCACGAATCAATGGCATTTTCTCCTGAAAGGGATTCACGTTTGCTGTGGGAATTAGAAACTTACGGACAGAGGATTTTCGGAGACTGTGACTTACAGAATGTCCCGAGTAAGCCTACGAATTCTCTGATAAAAGAATTCACATCCCGTAACGGGAGTAATATTTTCTATTGACATTTCTGGGTACTAAAACGTCCAACTAAAATGGATATTTCATCATTTATACCTGGACGAATTCTGCTAATGGTTTCATTAAAATTGATGATTGAATAAACTAATTAAAAAGCTCAAATTAGATTTCCTGAAACAAGACTGTAGATAAGGAAATTAATTTTTATTTGATTGTCAATGTAGAAAATTGTAATAAAAATAGGAAGCTTAAAAAGTTCCTCCTAAATAGTGTCAGGCTTAAAAATTACTAAAATAATCTTCCAAAAATCTTTTAAAAGAGAAAATTGCGATTGATGAAAACTTTTAAAATTTTACCTTATTGCATACACATTCTAACCATTGTTCTATCAATCATTTCTTCATTTATAAAATATCCTTCGGCCATGTAAATTCCTTAGGGTTCGAAAGATATCTGTAAACTTTAATCCTGTTCTTCACTCCAAATTGGAATTAGTCGGACACAATGAAATTTCTCGTTTAGAATCGTGTACGAGATAAATCTTTGTATTCAAGCACTTATTACATCTCATTCATCGTGTAAATAATAAGGATCTAGCAGGAAGAATGATTGATCTATCATCCTCATTCAAACCTGTAACTTTCTTAAGTGGATCGGTACGTGATCCAGGAGGCACACTCCTGCAACGAATGATTTACGATTTCGCAAATCCAGCCTTTCCCAACCGATGGAACTCTAATCAAAGGTTAGGAGCTGGAGTAAGGTCTTGTTCCTGATGCGATTGAAGCCGGGTAGCGACCTCCTTAAGGCCCAGAGCAAAACTTGGACGCATTCCCCTCTTGTCTAACATGGCAAGAGTAACCTGTTCCGAAGACTAGGCGAAAGCGATTTCTCCTCGCCTGCGCGTGACTTACTTAAGGGAGTTATGACCAGTGTAACACCGAAGAAATGGGACTATTTCCGCGTATTGGATTAGTGCAGCGTCTAGCGCTGACAAAAACTGAAAGAAAGGGAAAGTGTACTTTTGATACACAGTGACATTTTGAGAAATTTCATAGCGGAAGAGCAGCATTTCTGTGGCCACAACAACAGTATAGGAGTAATAGTTGCAATGCCTTAGATAGTACTTACCAGTGGATATTACAAGTTTCTACCCTTATTCTTGAGCTGAACTCAAGCCAGCTGATCGATGACTTGGGTTTTTCTCGTAAAACCTTAAAATGCTGATATTCATGAGGAACCTATAAGTAAATTTGCAGAATATTCAATAGTGTATCAACATGAAACGAGTCTCGCAAGCAAATATATTTTCTCTAGCCTTGTATCGTCGCTCTATTAAGGTTTCTAAGACTCTTAAGAAAAATCTTAATATGTTTATGCTTGCTTGGTTTGCGTGATTCCATCGTTTCATCTTATTTTCATCGTTTTGCATATTTTTTCGACGAAATACATTTTTGAACGCTAAATCGCCTTGGAAAATGTCAGTTCACCACAGTTTTCAATGTACTTTATTATAATCATCGACATGACTTGAGCAATCCAAATCAGATGTTTATAATTTAAAATTAATAAGCATGATATGAAAATGAAAATTATTGAGATAAAGATCGCAGAGATGCTTTTAACGTTTCTGAGAGGCAGGGAAAGGAAATACTAGATTTTTTGGTCTCGAAACTTAGGATGTAATGCATTCGAGTAGAAAGTAACTAAGGATGTAATGCATTGCGTAGAAAGCAAGGAACCCTGATGACATTCCGTAAGGAACAATAGGCACAATAATTGGTCAACATAATGATAGAAGGATACTAACTTCTCAAAAGGTCCATTTCAGATTTTACCGATATTATATACCTTTTTATTTCATAAAGTTAGCGAATAATTCCGCGAAATCCAAACAAATCCACTGCTCAGCGCGTTACTACTGTATACGAAGGTGCCATTCAAGGGAAAACCAATTCGGAACGCTTGAAAATAAAGACTATAGGAAGAACCTCGGATTAGTCTCTATTTCAGGATCAAGAATCATTACACAGCTCAAAGGTTCCGAATTCTATCTCTTCCGCCTCGCTCATGCGAGGGAAAGAGAGAAAAGATCCCCTTAACCATTGCAGAAGATGTGCATCCACTCGAGTCGGAAGCTGCGGTGCGAAGCATCCGTCCCGTTAGACGAAGGCAAAAAATATTCAAGGTGACGGTTATTTGAAAATCGAAGGTGACGGCAGCAGATACTCTCCTATTCAAACATTTGGTGGCTGTTTGATCCTCGAGAGGGAAAATACGTGCATCAATGGACACGGGCAAACCCTTCCGACTCCATGGCGGTCGATGCCCTCGGCTGAAAAACACGGAAATAAAGCAAAGGGATTCTCCGAACCATCCTTTACCGCTCCCATGTATCATAAGCATTCTCTCAACCCTTTCTTTTGGCAGAGATCCAGGCGTCATTGGGAATTTCAAAGGGTGCTCTCTCCCACCGATCGGAAAACTTTCTTCAATCTACCGCAGCTAATGTAAGATTCCCAAAGATTCGGCATAATATCCGGAGGCAGTAATGGATTTAGTAAAGCTGCTGTTCCGCCGTCGCATCAGATCGTTTCCTTTAGCAGATAACGCTCTAAAGAAATAGTTCGAAATCGAGTTGATAAATCTGGAATCAAATACATCAGTGACGTTATAAGTGTATTACTCGCAGGAATTAAAGTTATACGGGCTGAAAGGCTATAAAGATCTTAGCATACTTTGAAGACTTATAGATCTTTCGAAGTCAATCAGCTTGACGGGATGCTATACTGAAGAAATATTACGCAAAATCTTGGTTTAACTTATAATTTTCATGGCTTTTTCTCCTTTTTAAATTTTTCGAAAATTTTCATGACACTTTTGATTTTTTGTCCATTTGAGTTGTATAGTGTTATTGTACTTAATTTTCGTGTTTGCTTTAATCAATCTTTTTTTCTATTGTATTATTCAATTCCTTAGCAACTGTTAAATGTATGATGGGGCTATCAAGTCTCAATTTTGCCTGAAATAAAGAAGCAGGTATGTATGTATGACTTATGTTACAGTGAATCTCTTCGCAATTTTTCGAAGGAACTGATAACAAATCACATTTAGAACAAAACTTACGGAAAGAAACCAACGGAAGTGGAGGAAACCAGACATATATCGTGTATGGAATTTGTTTTAAAATACCGATTATAAATATATTATTTTGTGACAGACACATGCCTAAATTATTCAATTTTTCAGTTATGACCTCACCAGCTTAACTAACTTTACCTTAGAATGAATACCATTACATTATGAATTAAAATGAGAATAAATGAAAAGGTACGTCAATCCTAAATTGAGTGATCGTATTCACATTCTTTCTCGGGTTTTCATTTCTCCTGAAAAAAATCTGGGGATTGAATTCCGCCTATGGAAGTCAACAATTCTTGATGGTAAGTCGCACCGCAAATATAGGAAACTGAACTCGATGTGCAAATGTAAACAAACGAAAAAAAAATACACTTTTGTTTGCTTAAAATCACTCACTACTACCAACGCTCTCAAAAACAGGAAATTCGGAAGAACTCGCTGTAAATTCCCCAAACCTTGAGAGCGTTACGAGTCTGTCATTATTTAGCTTCCAGAGCTAACAAGATGAGTATTGCCCTTAAAAATTTGAGCGTCAACAAAGATTTAGACTATACTTTGAACGATTTACGACTTTTTCATTTCTTAAAAAACAAAGAATTATATGCCAAGTCAAGCTGTACATAAATACAACGACTTCATCTCTTTAATAGTTCAAATTTTCGTAATAAATTTCCGCTGGGGGACCTATTTTGAAAGGAACCTTCAAAATCTTATTAGCGATGCAACTCAAAATGCACAGCCATCGTTGCTGTGTACGTACATTGAGTGAGATGCGATATCCAAAATAGCTTCATGTAAACCCAACACGGCTCGATAACTCATCTCATACTTTCTATAACGGTCCACTATGATACATGACTCTCTTCATGCGGCTCGGCATTATAAAGGTTTCATGTACTTCGTATGATTTATATTACCTGCCGGAGAGTTAGTCGTTCTTCTTAGATAAGCAGTACGCACCATAATAATTTTTCTGGCCCTAACACAGAAGCTAATGTAAGAGCTATCGAGACAAAGTTGGATTAAATGCAAAATCACCTATATACGGATAAAAATCAGCTACTTTTCCTACTATGATACCGGCAGGTATTTTACGTAACGATAGCATATTCTAGTCCATTCTATTCCATTTTAAATACGTCATGGGGGAGCAATAACTTTGTAGGAACTCGACACAGATTCTGGAACTAAAATTAAAATCATCCCCGGCTACAAATAAAGTGTCAGACTACACAAACCGAAAGGTTGCGGGTTCGAATCCTGTCCAAGGACAGCGTGTGATGCGGTTTTCACACCAACTGATCGCCATCTTTGTTTTGTCGGGCCTTGAATATTTTATTCACAGGGAGCGATGGAGCTCGGAGAAGCGTGCGTGAGTTTGATGAGTAAGAGGTATGAGTAGGAAGATCGCCGAAGAATTAGGTTCATCCTTGAAGTTGGAATCATTAATCTATGATTCATCCATTCTTTCTTTTCTTCGTTATGAGGATTCATTCATAAACGCTTCAGTGAAAGGCAGACTCTGACCAGCCATGCGAAAACTGAGGACAATAGCAGATCAGCCAACATTCGGCAGTAAAAAATGTTATAACCTTTTTTTGGTTGTAATTTACAATAAAGTATGCTATAGAAATTACAAGGTGGTCTTGATCAAGGGATTGATTTTGGTAGAATAGAAGGAAAAAAACTTAAGATGCGCGACAGCGTTACACAGAAAGGGTTCTATGTAAGTCGTTGAGAAACGCTGAGTGTGATATCATCCTATATAGGAGACCATACTTGATAAAAACATTAAGATGGATATCCTCGAATATAATTTAGGATGGAATTATTCCTCCGGAGGTGTTTTAATTCTTTCCCTAAACGATCTAATGAATTTGAAATAAAAGCAAAAACATAAGATTTCATGATTTATAACAGTTTCAGCGTTAATAAAACAAACTTAAATGCAATGAAATCCCTAAACTTGATCGTAAATACCGTAGTCATAAAAAATTTATATCATTTTGCTTTACGTCGTTTCTTTACTTATCATAATTACATGAATTTCCAAAATTGGTTATATTTGCAATCATGAAGTGAAGTTAAAGAATGAAAAGGAAGAATAATCCAAATACGTGATCTCAACTCAGATACTACTTAAAAAATAAGCATCGAAACAATAACGATGGAAAATTGTTTTCGTTTGTTCGAGGTATGATATTCTTGTCGATAAATTATGACGATATATTTGAAATAATTCTCTATTTATGCTTTTCAGATTCGATGAATGTATAAAAACCTATAACAGAAAGAAAATTGGTCTTTCAAACGGCATTTTTGTTGACTCTCAAATTAATTTCTACGGACCAAAACCGTCCACTTTGAGCGAAACGAACGTGAAAGACTATCCCATCTAGTAGAAGAATCTTCTCGCTTTCGTGGAACCTGGAAAACAAGCGTTCTCCACTGATATCTGACTTTACGCCAGGTGAAAACACTTACTTTCGGAAAAAACGAGACGATCTAACTTAACGCTTCCGAGCTCGAAAAGGCAAAACGGAGGAGCATTTCTTCTAAAACACCTCTGAGCCGCTTTTACAAAAAGAGGGAGAAAAAAGTCGAAATCCTGTGGATCGTAAAAGACACAAAAAGGCACAAAAGCATCACGTGAGGGAGCCTCACAACGAGATAGCGAGCCGGTGTCTTATCCCCGAACCGGTGGTGGAAAAAAAGACGGTCTGGGGAGCGTAGGAGAGCGGGATGTAGGAGGATATGGAGGTTGACTGCGGGAGAAAGTGAGTGGACGGATAATATCGCAAAAGGACGTGAGTCTCGTTTCGGGAGAGAGACAGCCTTTTGGGAATAGGGGTTGAAGTCTTAAAAAGGAGACGCCCTTCTGCCAAGTGCGGCTACGTATGGAGGATAATGAAGAAGAAAGGAAACTAACGTACTGGAAAATATGCGGATAACGTGGCATGAGGCGGCGTTTGTAAGTCCATCTGTGCGCACACGAAAAGGCGAGTTGAGACGCAGGAGCCATAAACCCACCTCGCAATTTATCTGCATATTCAACTTATGTTTTCCTTACATATTTTAGCGTGGGCGGAATGCGGCTTTCTCTACGTTTACGGCAGACAGATTTTTGCCATTACAATGGTTAGGTAATTTCAGCGCAATTTTTGTTTCACTCGAATTATGCCATATAATTTCGCGAGAGAACTGTTAACCGAATTTGTAACTTCAATCCAAAACTTTTCTGCGATTGTATACCGTGATTTCACTTATGGATGGAGGCTTTTATAGACTGTGAATCACTCTTTTATTGAACAAGACGGAATATAAACTTAAAATGTTGATATCAATATTCTTTGTTTTAGGATATCTAAGGTTAGTGGTTGCAACAAGATTTCATTCAAATTTCCCATCTTAAAACACCGAAATCACTGCCTTCTTTCAGTTCACTCAGTACAGAACTGTATGATTATTAAAGCTCCCACACTACTTATATAAGCTAAGAACATCACTAATCAAACATATATCGATTAGATTAATGATTATTAAATGAATTCATAGCTGGTATAAGCTCTGAATAAATATGAGTCGTTGTCGAAAAAGAGGTCGGGAATTGCTAAAGAAGAAATAATGAAAGAAAGGCAAATCNGTTTTCCGGCCCCGACTTTCCATACCTTTCTATAAGAACTACGTAAGTGAACAGGCTGAATGCCATCATTAAGCATTATTCATATATCAATAGCTGCCAGATTATCACTGAGATAAGAGGCTGAGACAGTCAAAAAGACTGAGACAAAAGAAACAAAAACTTAATGTACTCTACCTAGTACAAAAAGACGAGAGAAAAACCAAATAAAAAAATGTAATGCGTACATAGGATCCAATACTGCTAAAATAAATAAGCAGAAGGATTCGTTTGATCATAGAGTTCGCCGACGAGATACCTGGAAATGATAAATATGAATCGAAGAAAGATTGGAATAGACAAAAGAGCGATTTGTATTCAATAGAAATGGTAGGAAGAGCGGCGGAATATTACAAGGGAGAAGGATCGACTGGAATGGACGGAGAGAGGAAATGTATCCAACACTTGAACACGGGACCTTGGGATAGAAAAGCTAGCGCGCTAATCACTATTGCTGCCTGTCAATATAACTTGCGTGTTTCCTATTTGAAAGATTAAGTGTAAAATTTGAAATTTCCAGCTCAATCCCTCGTAAATGGTACGTACCATTGTCATTGCCATTGTCTTCAGTTCGGTAATTCCTGACTTGAGATCGCGTACGGACAGGTAGACATATGAATAGACGAGAAAGATACCCAAAGACAGAAGGCACGTTCACATTCAATCACAACAATAGAGCAAGGAGGAATACGATGAAGAAAAGAAAGAAATAGGAAGAGAAAAGCGATCTAGAGAGAGAGAAATGAACGAGAGCGTAGGAAGAGTACATAGAGAGGAGAGAGAGGTAAGTTAACCTGCTGGGAAGAGGAGAAGGGTTGGTCAGCAGAGTCGAATGCTTGAGGTGGTGGGGTTTGAAACGAGGCGTCAAGATGATGAAGCAGAGGGAGAGAAGCAAAGATAAGAGGACGAAAACGTTCCATCACCAATGCCTTTATCGAGGTAAAGGATCGAGGGTAACGTGGGAATTATACGGAAAGAAAAGAAATATTTTTCAGCACGTTAATGAAGAAATGAAGCAACATAGTTAAGAGATATTCAAATATTTTACAAATATCTAACATACAGTTTCCATAGTCAGAGAGAGTAGTTCTATATATAATTATGACACCAAAAATACATATTTGTCGACACATAAATGTGATGCAAATCAGCAAAAAATATTGTTAAATACGGGCTTCCTTCTCTAACCTGTTGTAGTATGGACATAAAGTGATTCGACAGCTGAGGTAATTTCGCAGGTTTGTCCTCACCGGGAATCGAACCCGGGACAGCTTTCACCAAAGTCAAACTCGTTGTCCATGGTTTTCCGGGAGCCCTCTTATTTTATTATGATCGTTATTATTTTTATTATTCCTATCATTATTATTTTCATTATTATTAATTTCATTTTCATTAAAAGATGATATGTTGCATGTCTCCAATTCATCAATAATTTAGATTAAAACGTATTCTGCTAGCTTTATCTCATATGGAACTTTGACTTAAATGAAATGTTGCAAATAAATAGGAAAAAAGTTATACTGATTCCACGTTCATGCTAGATTATTCAATACAAATTTCCTCTTATAACTCGTATCGATTGTAATAATTGACTAAAAGATTATGGCATTTCAAATAGGCTTTCCTCACTAAACAAAAACCTGAATTAGACATCACAAGAAAAATTCTCTTGTCCTTCAATCTCGAAGTTGTAAAACAGCAAGGAGAAACAAAAAAATTATTACAGCCGCAGAAGTTCCACCTGTTCGAAGAAATGCTTTTTAGCTCGTGGTCGAAGTAAAACTCTTCAATTAGGATGGGACTGAAAAGAAGATTCTGAGCAGAAGGTCCTGAGAAAATCGTTCCCGAAACTCAGGCATTCCTTTATGAAGAGAACGAGTCCGAATTTTTATCCATAATTTCCGAGGGGCATTTTTTCATCTTCCCGTCGTTTTCTTCAAAATATTACACTCATTAGAGAAAGTTCTCAACATTTTTTCGAAGGTTTTTACGTGGAAATTCGCATCCCAGAAATGTTACTTTGCCCTCGAAGAATTTCAATTATGACGCTGAAGACCTTCCGAAGCACCGTGTTAAAGGAAGAAGGGGAAGACCGCAGACACAAGAAGAGTCTTTGTATCGTTTTCTAGTGAGGGCATGTGAAATTCCTTGCAAGCCTGCTGTGATCGAGCTATTTCTTACTTGATTCAATCATCACTTTCAACGATGCATATACATTTTATAAATACCTTGGTAAGAGATATTTCTCATCAACGAAACTGATAGAATATCAACGTAGACACATTATTTTCTATTTTTATCATTATGGATAGGCGTTGATCACGCGAGGTGTGGATTATTTATCGTTAAAACTCAACCCTAAAGATTATATTAACTAGGAAAAGCAGCATTTTTTACTTATAATAACACGACAAGGATATGCTTTCGCGAATGTAAACAGTATTTGGCACCAAATAAATAAGAATTACTAAACTAACATAAGATAAGCGTAATTTGATATCTGATATTAAATTCGTCTGTGCGTACTGTACTGAGCTAGGAAGTCGGTTTGAATCCAAATCCTCCACCGTAATATACCAAAGCTTTGGAGAGGGGTGAGACATACTGGATAAGATGGAGTCTTTCTTCACTGAGACATAACACTATGAGTAAAAAAGGTACAAGTAAGTGCATCGCAGTATGATGCTTTTCATTGTTCCGCGACAATTGAGAGCATCTCACAACTAAACTTAACGTAAAAACTATGTCATATTAATTTTTGACAATCTTACAGATAATATAATTTGTAGAATACTGTCATAGTTGGATATCTCTTTGTGTAACCACAGATGACGGCATTATTTCGTTTGAATTTCGTCGGAAGTATCTATTTTTATTCTTCATTATATATAATGTAAATTCTTTTTTCGTGAATTTAAAGACTATGTTGTATTAATTTCTGACAATCTGACGGATGGCATAATTTGTTAAGTGTTATAGTTATATACTTCTTTGCTTCAGAGTTGTAACTATAACAGTATTTGATAATATTCTATTAAATTTCGTCGGCAGCATTTCGTTTTGATTTCATTTAAATTGTCGCAGCGCTCAATTGTCACTCGGTCAATTGTCGCACGCTCAGTTTTCCGGCCCCGACTTTCCATACCTTTCTATAAGAACTACGTAAGTGAACAGGCTGAATGCCATCATTAAGCATTATTCATATATCAATAGCTGCCAGATTATCACTGAGATAAGAGGCTGAGACAGTCAAAAAGACTGAGACAAAAGAAACAAAAACTTAATGTACTCTACCTAGTACAAAAAGACGAGAGAAAAACCAAATAAAAAAATGTAATGCGTACATAGGATCCAATACTGCTAAAATAAATAAGCAGAAGGATTCGTTTGATCATAGAGTTCGCCGACGAGATACCTGGAAATGATAAATATGAATCGAAGAAAGATTGGAATAGACAAAAGAGCGATTTGTATTCAATAGAAATGGTAGAAAGAGCGGCGGAATATTACAAGGGAGAAGGATCGACTGGAATGGACGGAGAGAGGAAATGGGGTGGGATGGTGAGGAGAGGGGGACCAATTGCAGGTGAATGGTAGGGTGAATGGATTCGCGACGCTTCATTTGGAAGGAAAAGGGATATAATGGAATCTTTATCGCGTTTCTTAGGGACGAAATGGTTGTGTGGAGGCGGGAGATTGGCACCGTCCTCGCTTCGCCGAAGAAAATGTGAGGGTAAATAAGAAATGACGCGCGCCGAGCGAATTTATTCGGGCCGTCTGCGAGAGAGAATGAGACTTCCTGATAAGACAGTCTTATTACAGAGGGTGTGTCACTCCGCATTGGTTTCAGAATTATGGTCGCTCTGTTCGAGCATGACGAGTGAATTTGGCTTAAGTGATTTCTTAAGTTTCGAATTCGGCCGCCATCCAGTCTCGTCGAAGTTTAATTGCCGTCGTGGGCAGATGCCTGATTCGATGGAGTGTCAAAATAAGGTTCGTGCCGTAAGTGGATTTCGGAAGCCCAGAAATAAAAGATTAAATCGCGAATTTGAAATGTTTCCTGATGCCAATTCCACTTATAATAAACTACAATCGCTGCCGTTACTCCAGCGGAGATTGAAGGATAATATTCTAGATGATCGTCTCCTGCGTGATGAATTATTCACGGACAATNCCAAGGAACTTCGGAAATAGAGTTATAAAACATTTCCCCACGTCATCAATGAGTTTTGGAATTTTTTCTTCAGCTTGCCACTGTTGCGTTACCACCTTGACCAACGCTGTAAGACCGGGTTGCATATTAAAATAGGCGCTGGAATAAAGGGAAAAGACTGACTGGACCATGAAACAAAACAAAGGTGAAAAGACGTCGGAAGATGTCGAAATGAAACCATTTCAGAAAAAATCGAAGCCAGTAGATGGCCTATTGGATAGAGCACGTGAATTAATTCCATTGTATTCTTGCTACGATAATTTCCATACTAAAGAAACCATCAGAGCGAACTTATAAAATAATATTAATGGATGGTATTGTATTCGATTCATAATTATAGGCCGGATGCTTTTATTCTCTCTGAGATTATAGTACAGAATGAATTTTTCGAATGAAAATGTTTAGCTGCATCGGTCTTCAGCATATTTCATTCAGGCTTGCAACTTGTGTTACATTATGTTTGATATTGCAGTGATTTTACTTTATTTAGTGATATTTAGTCATAATCATCGTAACATAAAATATCATCATCTTCATCATCATTATAAGTGACGTGAATGTAAGGCTAAGAGAGTTCTTGTCGAATAATAATTATTGGGAAATAACCGAGATTGCTATTTCATCCTTCAAAAAACTGAATCTCTAAAATGGTAATTCGCAGATTAGAAAAGAAATATATTTCATACAACTAAAAAATTCGTTCCAGGAAAAAAAGGTTATAGTAATGATTACTTATGCACAATCGCAATTGTTAACCTAATCAAGCTAGCCAAGAAATTGGCATAGATAGCCTTCAGAAGGAAAGTAAATCGCTGTAACAATTACAATATAGAGATATGTGAGGTCCTCAATACCTGAAAGGTCATCTTTCTCAGGAATACCGAGGGTGACTTAGGCGAGGAATTCCCGGAGCAAATTTTTCGAATATTACAGCACCCAACTTCTTCCGGACAATTACACGGCACTGCCATCTTCCACACTTTATCCCATTAATTTCGGGGTACGAGACAGAGTAGCCAAAGTCGTGAGGTAGACTGTCGTTCAAATAAATTTATACAACGTCTTGAGTAAAGGGAGATTTTAACGCCTGCATAAAAGGTGGATAACTGCCAATTCGTACATGGGATTTTAAAAGGATCTGCGCAAGAGAATAGTTTCGAAACGGAACTCTTACTAGAATCAAGGTGCTCGAAAGGCGATAAACAACCGTGTTCCGAAAAAAATTGCACTAGGAGGAACAAATCATGTCTTGCTTCGTTCTAAATTAAACCCGCTCTTAATAGTTTCCGGCTTTTATGAAGGCACCAGCGGGAGAACGCATTATTTTTTTGCTCTACATCTATATATCTTAGGGGAGTCCAGCGCTGGAAAGAAACAACTTTCGAAGGTAAACTTTACGTAACGCCCTCCAATAAGCCATTAGCCGCGATATCCTCGTAATAGTAACATGAAGATCGCGAAACGTTAAACTTCATTAGCAAAACAATTGAGATTCAGAGACGTAGGGGATGAAAGCTTTGATGCGAAGTCAAACGCCATCCGATTTTCTACTTAGAAAGTAAGTCTATGCGCAAAAAAGGTGAGTGTAATAAAATTAACATATTCTGGAAGAGGAAAAGTGCACGCTTGTTGAAATGACGGAAAATTTCAGCGATGAAACTGCACAGAGTGTAACAGAGAGAAAGCTGGATGATGAGGCAATCATTACGTATGAAGTTGAGCTCATACATGTAAACAGAGTGGTTTATTCAATTGAACCTCCAACTTAAATAATTATGACCAACGAATGAAATACTTTTTATATACGTATCAACGTGCTGTCAAGTTCTTTTTATGAGTGAATATCTCTGGTTTTAATGAGTGGTGTGTAATTTTGGGTTGCTCTTCTGGTCTGACCGGAATGAGCAGCTGGCGCTTAACTTGAGAGGATCTTTGGTATGACCGACAATCTCGTAGCTACGAGGCATTTTAATAGCCTACATTACATCGTCAGAGAATTTTGAAGAATACTCAAAAAGTAAATAATGAGAGCTTGTAGAGACTGGAGAATAACCAATATGAGGTAAAAATCATTCACTGTTATAAAGAGCACTGTTTTTGCTGTTAAAAACAGGCCAATTCTTGTGATTCGCCATAAATTTCAGAAGAAAACAATTTTTCGTCTTCGACTAATCTGAAATCTGGTCAACCTGTATGTACTCTGATTTACCATTTCATCCTAGGAAAAGGTCGAGATAAAATTTTACTAAGAAGACGAATTCAATGGAAACCTACAAAGACCTAAGAACCAACTCAAGCGCACTGATTAAGTCAAACAAAGCGACAAGACATCAAAACCGTAAAACGGTTCTTTCCATTTACTTCATTCTATTTTGAGATTTACAGCTTTTTTTTGACCGTGTGGAATTGTTGCTTCCCATTGTTTTTCCTTTGATAATCTTGATTTAATTCCAGGGGCAACACGTGATCTTCGAGATGTAAAATGATGAGGAAATTAGGGAAGTCACTTTCTACAAGCGCAAAACTCAATGGATAACTGACCTTATATGTGCGTACATATAGCCTGAAGATTTATCGACTCCGAGCATGGTAGTAACAACCCAGCTTGAGATTATTAATACGTCGACGTAGGAAAGTGAGGCAAACACCCTCCACGGAGCGGGCTAGTTCCAGCAGTCCCCTTCGGGTTGCATGAACGCTATTACCGGAATGATTTTTTCGTACAGCTGAGGGAAAGTTTCAACCGTTTGTAACCGTTACAGGGCGAAAAGTAACTCTCCCATTCCTAATTCACTTGGATTGCACTTGACTTTCACTTGGTCAGCCCCAAGGAACTTCGGAAATAGAGTTATAAAACATTTCCCCACGTCATCAATGAGTTTTGGAATTTTTTCTTCAGCTTGCCACTGTTGCGTTACCACCTTGACCAACGCTGTAAGACCGGGTTGCATATTAAAATAGGCGCTGGAATAAAGGGAAAAGACTGACTGGACCATGAAACAAAACAAAGGTGAAAAGACGTCGGAAGATGTCGAAATGAAACCATTTCGGAAAAAATCGAAGCCAGTAGATGGCCTATTGGAAAACTGGGTCGATAGAAACCGAAATTCTGCCGGACGGTGATGCAACTCATTGTTCGATCGCTAATAGGGGAGATTCTCTCCACCAATCCCAATTTCTTCCCAGATGAGATGGACTACAAAGGATCGCGGCCGTTGAACTCACAAGCTTCACTTAACCTGGGAAAAGAAATTTAATCGGCGCCGTGTTTTTATGAAAGTGACCTGTGCTCACATCAAAGCTAATTTCGAAGATAAACCTAAAATATCTACTTAAATGCAAGCGACGAGCTTAAAAAATCAAACTTAACGAACGACTTAGAGTGAGCGGTCGGAATAGGGTCAATGAAAGCGAAAGCACGGCGAAGCTGTGAGCATTGAAAATTATGATCGCCAATTTTTCAATACCTCTGCTTGACGGGAAAATCAAAGAACAGAAACAGGTTCTTTGGAATAAAACCTACAGATATGGAAACAAAAATAATAGCGTGATCGGCTCCGGATTTGGTTCGGACCAATCTTACTCGTGCCATACATCGGTGGCAGAGGAGACTGAAAAGGCAGAAGATAAGTTTCGTCTAGCACTTCGCAAACCTCATAATTCGTTTTTCTTTAGCTTATTAGCTCCTTATTTCACCCACTTACGTCTGATATAAACTCAAAGAATTTTTTCATCATCGATCTGTAAGGGAAAGCGAAAAGTCGAAAGTGACGCAAGCAGATCGTGAATGGCAGTAAACTATATTATCGAAATAAAATGTTGCGATTTTCCGTGTGGTTACGAAAAACGTCGTGGAGCTCGATGAGAAAAATAGAGGACGCAAAAGATCGATTCCTGAAGATTCTCCCGCATGATCGGAGAAGACGGTGTTGGAAATAAGTCGGAGAGAAAGGCAGAACGAGATGCGAATTGCGGATGTAGACAGTCACTGTTTCCGACTGATGCACCAAACGTGCCTTGATAGCCTCTCCTTCGATGGGAAAGGTCAGAACATCAACGAACGCAAAAAGGTGAGCCACTAACGAGCATTAGCATCACAAAAGACCGTTCCCGTACACACTTCCTTACAGTTCTTGACTCATTCTCCCCCTAGAAATTATGCTGATTACTCGTTTTCCGTTACCTTCAGGGACGCCATAGAGATTAATTCTTTTAGGGCCAAAACATTCAGCAAGGACATACTACAGAACAGGTGCTAATATAACCGGAGGCCCCGCCCCAGTTAACGACGGTTTTCACATTAACCCGGCCCTGAACGTCAACTTTATTTGGCGTTGCATTAGGATATAATATCGTCGTCATGGTAACTTTTTAGAAATACCCAGAAGATGGGGATTGACTGACACAGTCAAGAAGAATCAAAGAGAATGTACGAGAAGATGTATGTAATTGTTTGATGTGAGAGAAATTGAATGAAACAGGTAACGATGGGGAAGAGTTGCAAATCAAAGGTTACATGGTAGCTTGCTTACGGCGAAAGGGTATAGCATGGTCATAATGCAGAACGTTATGAGAGATTATAAGTATTGAAAATGAAGTTAAAAACTGATTCCCAAAAGATTCTGATGATGATTAAAATAATTCACAAAAGAGTGCTATTATTTAAGGTTTCTAGGATCTACGTCTTATGTTATGAAGCATGAATTAAAAGAGCGAAACAAAAATATCTACGAATATCGATACATGAAAACAAGCCGGTTCATTTTAAATGATAATGAGTCATCTTTACGAAACAAACATATTTCGATTACATAAGAAATTACTTAGACTACGATCCGTTGAAAGTAACGCAGGTTCTTTCGCGGCTATTTTTAACTACTCATGGCACCAATCTCTTAGTTGAAAGACCTCCTCGAGGTCAGGCAATTTCGTAAGAGTTGATTGAAACGAAGTACCAATGGAACAGCTAGATAATCTGCTTCAAACTCTTTCAGTGCCCTCAATAATTCTATATTTTGAAATCGGCACTAATTTATAAGGTAACTCAATCTCTTGAGCAATACCGAGTAATTTGAATAAGTAATGCTGGAATTATATATGCCTAAACGGTACAAGTGGCACAAATGTGACACACAACAAGCGAATGCACAAATTAGCCGTAGTTCAAAACAATATTTTTTCTTACTTCATCACCACGTAATGGTCTAAGGGTGAAAGTCGGTCACTTTACCAGCAATGGAACTTGATTGATCCTGGAAAAGGTTAAAGGAAGTCTGAGGTCGGGAAATGGCGGCTACATTGATTAAACACCATTGAAGGATCGGATAATAATGCAAAAGCCCCTTCGGCGGCGGTGATGGTTCAGCTGCTTCGTGATGAATTGCTCTGCCGAATCGTTTAATTGAACATCGAGATAAGTGAAGATGATTCCCACGCGTTCACTTTCACACTCTTAGAGCCGCTCTTCCTTTCCGTAACCACCGAAATAAACAACACGATCAAAGCACAGGAAAAATATTGAGACGTAAAAATCACGTGTCGAGATAATCTTTCAAGTAAGAATGGAACACGTGCTATAAACTTGACTTATAACTTGTCCATCAGAGATAAGAGAGCTGAATGAAGTATCAGGAAATACAAACATGTATGGAGGCTAACATTAATTGATCTTAAAATGAATCGAAATGAGTTTGGCAACATGGACACCAATTCACCGATTTCGTTCCTATATCTAACGGCATTTTCCTTCTTTTGGAGAGTCTTTTTCTATTTCAGCAAAATCTTGCACTCCATCCACTCCATATGCTGTACTGGCATGAACTCCTCTACGTTCTTGTATATAAATCGAAATAGCAACACGTTTACAAATAAATGCCTTAAATTTTATACAAACCGTGTAACTCACTTAATGTATGAACTGATTTAATATTTTCAGAAGCGGATTCGAGCAATTACAATTTATTATTTACTATTTAGTGACAAGTGTTTGTGATTTAGCGATTTTCTGGCCACTTTTTAGGATGTACCTGGCGACATATAAATTGGAAGCTCTGTGAGGTAGTCACTGAGAGGTTTCTCTTGGCCACAAGAAAAGACTATCTTTAGCATTCTTATATAGACTCTTTGTGAGATTTGTTCGGAAAGAAAATGATGTTACAGTAATTTTTAAAATAATCAGTAAAATTACGTATTGAATGAAAAAAAGTAAATCGAAATCCTATGAAGCCTATTACGAAAATTCCAGATTTCTTGGACGAAATCCAATGGTAATATTTTTATTTCACAAATTTCTCAAATTGGAATCGAGCGTTTCATAAAATATTTTCCATTGGTCGAGACAGAAGTGAAATGTTACGGAGAAACGTGGCCAGTTTTATTTATATTCAGAGGACATTGTTTAAGACGAGTTTCTCTCAGCCCGTCATATATATCCACGAGTAATCACCAACTATATATTTCACGCGAAACATATTAACCTCACCAAAAACTCTCGAAGAGAAAGTGAATTTATATTTTAAACGTGCAACCCAGGAAAAGACCCCGGGTGAAATTTACCTCCCTTAAATATTTATACAGAGCATCAAGCACGAGTAGTTTTAGGATTGACGGAGTTTAATTCTGTAAAAGGAAAGGGCCGCAAAAGATATGAATGACACCTTATCTACAAATTTTATTTTACACCTTTGCAACAAATTTTACTTTCAGTGATCTAGGCTTAGAAGCGTGATGTTATCCGGGTTGTAGGATCGACGTATATAAATTCAAACTTAGACGATGCATATTAAAGTGAAATCTATTTTGATTAGTAAGAAACTAATTAATTTAAAAAGCACTTCGACAGCAGAGGTCAGTAGGTTTGTGTAGGCCCCAAACCGAAAATCCAAAACCGGGACTGTTTTTACTGAAGGTGAACTCACTATCCACTTGGATAATCGTATGCCCACCCATTTCGTTTATCATCAGCTCGAATTCAGGGACTTGAATATAAAAAATGTATAATGTTTAAGGATAGGACGGGAAAATTGTTTCATACCATATATTTTAAATGTTAACCTTAAAATAACCTTAATTGTTATTATTTCATAATATCCTTTTAGGAATTTATCCCAACAAAGAAAATATTCATTTTATATCGCCGGCGTATTCTATGTGCAACCAGATCGAGGTAATTGAATAACAAAGATTCAGAAAAGTTTTTCCTTTAGAAAACAGATTCTGGATTAACTAATATATAACCTCAATGGTTCCAGAGTTTTGAAACCCGACAAAGGCATATATTATGGCGCTTATTTTCCCAATGCATCCCTCTTCACCGTATAGCAGAAGCTCATCGACCTCATAGTCAATGAACCCTAAACCTCACAGCATTGGCAAGATCTCATCTTTTGAAGCGACGGAAATAACTCCCTAACATGCGTACTCATGAATGCCTAAGGATATGACGTAGTAACAATTGGATGCAGGAACTTTCGCTCCAAAATAAAATGACTGAATCATACGCCGTTTTACTTCACGCAACTTAAATAGGCTGATGATGAATGAGATGCAATAAAAAGATTGAGAACGTTATGTGAGCATGTGATGAGAGCGGACTGCAAACATGCAAATGCTATAGAGGGTGGTTGAAGATAGATGAGGAATAAGATAGGAAAGGAAAGAATGAGGAGGAAAGATAGAATGCAACGGAAGGAGATGATGGAGTAGGACAAGGAACGAGAAGTGTCTTCATGCGTTGAGATTGGCTTAGGAATCAAGTATGCAAAGGCATCCGCTGGGATGAGGAAGTCACGGGGCACTGGAGAGCGCCATGCAATCCTATCCACACCAGCGGGCTATATGCACTCCAGAGGGCACATCCATCATCGACATTGAGAGAGAGAGTTAGCATGCACAAAAGGAGAAAGAGATTTACCTCCACTGAAAGTTTCACTGGAGAAGAATTGAAGAGCAAAAGAAAAGAGGAGAGGGAAAAGTTGAGACCTTCATTACCATAAACCTGGGTTCTTTTACAAAAATAAAGGGGTTCTGGGTTATTTCCTCGGAATAAGAAACTTAAGCTACTCTCTTCAGACATTAAAGAACGGAGCTCCTTTATCGTAAAAAGGATTATATTTAATTGGGAACACAAATGTCGCTATGAACTCTTCAAAAACAAATCATTGCGCTTATAAGTATTTTTGAGTATAGTGTTCTAGAATACTCAGCTCTATTAATTTCTCTGAGAGCAGAAATCTTTTAATAAGACTTAACAAATATATTAAATAAAATATTTTTATAAATTATTTAACGTGCAAATGAAACAAAATGTATCCGAAGAGTAAACTTTTAATCAAAACCTTGCTGAGATCATTCATAGGGATGAAATATTAAAATGGTATTTTAATAATTAAAGGTGTTATAAAATAACCATTTAGTAGTTACCTCGTGATAGCATAACTTCTTGATTGCAAAACCCCCCTTTGATTAATCCGAAACTTTCCGCCTTGCCTGTATCACTAGCCTTTTTCCAACCAACCATTATTCCATTAATTCCAACACTTCCTTAACTATTAACTAAATTAAAGTATACTTCCTACTCGTGCCACCAAAAAATGAAAGCCCTTGCTTTCACGAAAGTCAAAAGAAATACCGAGCAGAGATATAACATCTAAGCCAATAAAGGTAGCTATAATCGAGTTCGCAGGTAGGAGTAATAAACTTATACTTTCAGCCGTGGAATGAAAATGGATGGGAATTCCTCAACAGATCACCGCAAATAGTTCCAATGGGTGTTAGGTCTAGCTTCAATGTGATATACAAAATATTTCCTTGGTCGCAAAATTCGAGCATATATTGTACCCTGCATTCAGAGAGAAAATGTGTAGAGATCAGTCAACCAACGCCCTTTCCTTTCTAGCAACTAAAATACGGCCTCATGCATACGCAATGACCATCGTCGTTTATCCCGCCCTGGTATGACGGCGCTCTACTTTTGCCTTTGATGCAGAGTAGAACTGGTAAATCCTGCTAGTACGGTGTGAAAGGAGGAATGACATGTAAAATAGTGTATAGCAATCGTCGCTCCACGAATGGTTAAAACATCGGCTTGTATTTCGCAATACGGAAGATGTGTTCGTACCAATTCCATGGAAGAGATGATATCGCCCCTTTTACTGAATCGGTATGCCTTTTCAGCCGTGCTTCCGTCACTTTCTCCGGCTTAGATCTTATTTTCCTTCACCATCAGTGGAAACGTCCACCCCTGTAATTAGGAGTTACACACTCTATTCAGATGAAGCTTTACTTTCCACCTGTTATACGATAAACAATTATTATGCTGCAGGCTATTTGTAGGATTATGAAGCAATCGGCATCGGTATAGAGGGAAGAAGAAAGAATCTCATAGAGTAAAACAATGGATCGTGAATTAAAGTTAAGGCTAGCTTGCTTATTCTCTTAAAGTAATCGACGAGAATAATACTTATGAACACACCTTAAAAATTTAAATGTGTTTAAATTTTTTTAGTTCGAAACAGATAGATTTTATTGGTGTTGAATAGTAGTATAGTCATACTTAATAGTATAAATAATATTTATTGATGTTTATTAATAGCATAATATTATAAGCAATTACATGGAAGATGTATACGCAACCTCAATGCAAGGATTATAATGTAACGTATACAAATTCGAAAATCTTAACCACCGTGGCCTAGGCATGACAAAACATATTAATTAATATTTATTGAGCGTCTCCAAATAGCGAAAATGTCTCCAGAATGATTTTTGGCCGAGATGCAGGCTTTTATCCAAAGAAATGTCGACACTTCCGGGAAACATTTTGGAGACTTCAACGCGCGGAGGGAAACGTCTTGGAAACCGATCCGAGCATTCGGCACTGTCGAACCAAACGATGCCGTTGCTCAAGGGGTACAATACGCTCAACGATATGAACGCTCACTTCTCCTTGACGAATGGAAGCAAAACAGAGAGCGGGCAAGTGAAAGAACGTGAGTTAAGAAAAGAGGCTTTCCAAGTAATTGCCAGCGCACGTCGCGGCATTCTCACCTACGATAATTTTAGAGCGGTGACGCACCTGCAGAGAGCAAAGAGAGGCTGCAAGTCCTTGCCCCTACTTCTTCCCTCCATAATCTTTCCTTCACCTATCCAACTATATCTGCAGTCCCCGGAGCTCGCCGATGAGACTATCGCTTCAATATCACTTTCTAGGTAGGATAACGAGTCACGAGCTACGTTTTTCGTGCTAGGGCGATCTTTCCCCTCGTTCCTTCGTCGGAATGTTACCTTAAGCAATTATGGTTCCTCACGGCGAGACTTCCACAGCCTCCCATCCCCTTTCTCTTCGATGTACCTTCGCATCCAGCTCCTCCTTCCGACAAACGAACGCCTCCCGGCGAATATGCCTCACAAAAGGTGCGCTAGATCGAGATTCCGTTGAGGCCGAAGCGGCGGGTCAAAATACTCCGGTGATATCTTTTTTATGAGACGAAGAGTAAAAAATGGTTGCTAAGCTGGAATGGGAATGGGCTGGACGAGTCAATGGTGTCAGTTTATCTTAAAATTAATGCTTGCCAAATAGGATTTAAGATATTATTGAAACGAATAATTTAGTACTTAATATCATTTGTGCATTTATTGGTAATTATTTTATCGGTTACAAAGGATAGCACTTAAGTTTCAATCCTCCTACTCGAGAAATAGCTACAATAGCAAGGATTCTGAAGATCAATAAAATTCGAAATATAATCAAACGGAAAAACATTAAGATAAATGCTTTCTCAGCTAAAGGTAATTCTAGAACTGATCATTTTCATAATATTGAGCGAATTGTGCTAAGAAATATTTTTATAGATAAAGAGGAGATATATACTTAACATATGTGTAAGTAACATATCCATCACCACTACTTGGAGAGTTCCACCACCATTTAACACAAATGATTATGTACGACCCTCCTCATTATCTCTATCAGGAGTAATATTTTAATCATACAACCTATTCGAGTATTTTTCCAATATGATAGTGGCCTATATCAAGTATTCTCTTTTATTTGGTGTCCATGATTCCCAGTAAAATAAATGAAAATTATCATTCAGATTAATATATCAGGAATAATGTTTTAATCAAACAACCTATTCGAGTATTTTCCCAATGTGATAGTGGTCTATCTCAAGTATCCTCTTTTATTTGGTGTCCATGTTTCACAGTAAAATAAAATCAAAATAATCATTCAGATTCAAAGCAGGACCAGAGTCCTGCTTTGAATCATGGTCGCATCCACTTATATGAAACACCTAAAGAACGGACATTTGAGTTACGATGTAAATTACACTAGAATGTTAAATATAAATAATTTAAAATTTTGTTAATAATTATGAATCCTACTAATATGAAAATGTTACCAAAAGATCACTGAAACGCTATTATGTTCTTTGAGCCCATACCTTGAAACTTTTACAAAATTCGCAATGGAACTGACTTCACACAGGCAACAACTTCCGGAAAATGTGATCGAACTAAACCAAAAACGAATAGCGTGAATAGAGCGAAACCCGAGAAGGGTGGATGCATTTTTAATAATTTTTTCGTCAAACATTGACTTTTTACATGACAGCTCTAAGCAGGATTCATAAAAGTAGAACAAAAATTGACTGCTCTCGGCAGATGATTTTATCGAAACCTCTGATTGGAAATAAAGAAACAGGAGTAAACAACACCAGGCTCTTGATTTCAAGCTTTGACGTTTGTGCCAGCGGTATGGGAAAAAAACTTTCGCGGTTTCGCTGGGAGTGGAAACTCGTTTTTGAAAGAATATTAGGCATCTTCCTTGCATTGGAGACGGCTTCACGCTTGCGTTAACAAGGTGAGAGAACTGTCGACTCTGTATCATCGAAGAAATACATTTCATTTCTCACGTTCCTTTGACCTCTGCAAAACAACACCAGGGGTCCTCCATCTATTCGCAAAACTGAAAATTTACTATATTTTACATTATTTCTGCTTGCCTGATGGAGTCTATAGTAGATCGTTACAACGGGGTCGACAAAATAAGTGTGTTCCTTAGTCTGACAAATATTAATGTGCACCATAGCTTCTAAGAAAAGATTTACTCACCCATTATAAACAAAACTAATCTATTTATATTTGGATTTTGATTTACTACATGCATTACGGTTTTCTGTACATTCATAGGGTATTTTTACTACGCCTTATAAAATGGGTTTCATTTTAGAAAGTCTAAGAAGTACAATTTAGATATCCATCATCGTTATTCGTTAATCTAATTCTTTTTTACTTCCAGTTCCATCTCGTTTCTCCATGTTGATAGGAAAAATGTTACGAAGGAAAAATAAAATGTTGCCCTCATTTCAGTATTCAGAGAGAAAAAGATATTAAAATTACTTTGATTCAAACTGTGATATAGCTACAATTAAAAGACACAAAGGAATCTTGGCAAATTGCAAAGTTCCTTTATGAAATAATGCACAACTCCGGAATGAATTACAACAACTTTGCCCTAAATTGCAGATTATTACGTAATGGGATTACGAGTGGTGTACAAGAAGAGAAAGGACAGGAAATTTGTCGAAACTATCCAAGATACTGACAAACGCTATCCAACCGTGGCTCCACCGCTTAACACAGCAATGGATAACCTTATATGATCCTAAATATATATGGAAATGTGAAAATAGATTTCCTACCTGTACGACATCTGCTCGACTACCCTGATCTTCAAGCAGAAAAGGCTAATACTAATAAGGAAGGTAATATAACTTTCGCCATTCACATATATATGGATCTAAAAATAGAATTATTTATGTCGTGCTGAAAAAAATGCGAGGAACAAGGGCATTCGATTACGATGAAGTAAATAAGGAAGTTTCGAAGCTCCTCAACCGCTCTCGTTTTTGCTGGGTGAAACGTGGCTGCAGGAGACTGGTGCTGCCGGTCCAGTGCCGAGACACCCAAACCGAATCCAAGGGCGTCCACACTTATTTGCGACGCATTAAGCTATAAAGTTTTTCTTCTCCTTCCGGTGATCTTCAAAAGCAAAACGAAGACTGCGACCTACCACAGACGTGATCGCAACCATAAGGCCATCACGAGAGCATGAATTTTCTCTTTGCTCGAACAAAAAGGACTGTGTTTACGGAATTACAAGGAAAATCGTGCGCATATATTGACATTCGAAATTCTTTCCGAAGAGGTTCATAATCGTTTGTCAAAAATCAACATTGCATTAACGAGACATTTTTGCTCTATTCGAGAGCTTCCGACTTCGCTCCATATCCAACGTATTGGTCAGCATATTGGTGAGGATCTCAATCTCTTTCAATTAACACGCTTATAGTCTACTAAATTATCGATGGTAGCATATAATTTTCATTAGAGAAATGAAGTTTTAGTCGATGTACAACGTTCAACAACCGGTTCTCAGGTCTGCAAAGTTATGTTAAGACCTAGAGACTGGTTTCTTTCCTATCCGATTGACGCTCAATCAAGATAAGTAAATAATTTTTATACCATAGAATTAGGATGGAAGCGAGGAAATGGCCAAATGTTATAATCACGAATCAAAGGAGACGTGATGGATTCTGATTTTTAGATGACTTATCGATAAATTTTGATCAGAATCGTGAGATGAGAATGGTAGTTTTAACTCCAATAGCTCAGTTTGTATTTATTTTTCATCTTTATGATCGGTTTCACCCCTAGGGAAGTAAACACATATCCTGAAATTACACATTTCGGAATTTATCAGTCCCGTCGATACCAATCAGAGAAAGATTCTCCAAAGTCAGAGATTGGAAATAAAATCAATTAAAAATATTAAATATAGGACAGACTGTGGATTCATACGCCTTCAAAAGAAAGTTTTTAATAGAATTAAAAAGAAGTAACGAATGATCAATCGTTGTTCTCAATATAAACACAAATTCAATTTTTATAACACAAAGTATCTCACTCCTTTCTTTCTCATACTGGTCACAAAAAAGAACAAATGAAAAAATATCCTGGCAATGAATTTCAACCATACTTTTCGCATGAATGAAGATTTTACTACGCATAAATTATTTATTCCCTCACAAAAATAAAAGGCAATAAAGGTTTGCCACAAACTGTAAACAATACTAACTCTTCCCACTGTAGGTTGATTGTAAACGACCGACCTTGATGCCAACGCATGAAAACGGAAGCTGAACTGATGTTACAGTTTTATAACGCTTAATTTCCTTGAAAAGAGAATCAGTAGGTTATCAACCGTTAAAATCTCTGAATTACTCAGCATGCTAAATCCCATCCTCTCAAAACCGAAGCGAAAACAAAGGGAAATGTAGCCTTTCCGCCAGAATACATTTAAACATGGTCGTGAATGCGAAGGAAAACAACATACACGCTATTTACTCTACAATGGAACAAATTAAGGATGGCATAACTAACTACGTTATGTTAATTCTTCATTAATAAGGTAAATTTATCTCTAGAAAATCTCTTATTCTTGACTGATTCGTTGGCATGCTTCTAATTTTGACTTTATTTTCTAAATATTTTATACCGCAGTGCAAATGGTCAATAACTAAGTATTTGCTTTGACTACCTTTACACAACTGCAAATATCACGGAAGCTCTGTACTGTGAGAAGCTTAAATGAAGTAAATATCAAACCAAAGCCGAAATCCAAAGGGTAAAATTATCAAATATTAGCTATATCTTTAAAAATTACCTGCCTCAATATTGAGATGAATTTTCCCATTTTTCTTCACAAGAAAGTGATTTCCGTTGCAAAGTTTGCAAGAAACACTCGGGAAAAGTTGTAGGCGAAGCCGTAATTTCTCCTATATCCTTCTAAAATATTGTAATCACCAGGGAAAGCGCGACAATGAAACGCGTGGAGTAATTACATATACAACTCCGGCGTGGTGTATATATTTTTTTAGTACCAGCGAAAGGCGATATATTCATCCACGTTCGTGACAATACGCATGCTGATATGATGTGTCACCCAGTCGATTATCATGTTATACTGTTCAAGGCCGAGATTCGAGCAAGTGGATATTATCAGGGAAAAAGAAAGACCTGGAAATGCCTTTCATAAAAGCCAAGTGAAAAATGATGCATAAGCTTGCATATTGATTCCTATCGAGTTTAAGGAGGGCATGAGCTAAATTTATTAAAGCAAAAAAAGCGAACGCCTTTCTCTCGCCAAATCTACGGAATATGTTTATGATACTTTGTATTCAAAAGTTTATGAGCAGATTTGTGATAAAAATGCGATTGGCTACCATAAGACGGGAGTAACGGAGGAATGACTTTTTGATTTCCTGGTTTTTCCAAGCCTTTCAGACCAAGCGATAGCGTTACTGGATATGCGTTTATAACTTTTGTTATAAAGCCATTAAAGTTTTCTCCTTTAGTCGTTTAAGTTTTCCTCGCCCATTATGGATAGAAAAAATTCCAAGGGATCAAGAAATTTTTTAAGAGGTAGAAATTCTAAGAAGATTTCCATTACAACCGCGCTATTACCAATAGAGCATGTGGAGGTTTTTCAAACCAATTGACAACAAAATCAATCTAGAAAAGGCAAGTTCTATGACGTTCAAGTTTAACTCATTTACTTAATATCAAAGGAATTGTATTTAGCTAACCTAAAATCCTATGATAATGTACACTTTAGAGTAAAAAGGGAGGATTAATGAATATTAAAGCAATCCAGATATCCGAAGTAATAATATGGAAATGTTGTAAGACGCGCATTTCACATATAATTTTTACAGTATTCACTATTTCGCAAAATTTCTTTCCCCAGCATTACCATCGAATTAATTTTGGAAACAATGGAACTTGTGTTTGTATTGGAAATTTTTTATCGCAAAGAAGCAGAGAACTGCAGCTCAATTTGCATCGAATGTGTTACATGCCCGTGAGCGGATAGCAAGTTTTAGTGCGCAGTTCACGATAGATCCGGAGAGTGCCGATTAGACAGCTGTTGGAGAAAGCTCAGAATTAAAGTAATTTAAACTAAAGGAGGTTGTTAGCAATATTTTCTGTCTGCGGTTACCGTGTCTTTGAGTTTAAAAATATTTCTCATTGGAAATATTGCGATCTTTATGTATGACTATCGTAAGGAGTACTAATGCCAAAGAATATGATTCCTCCGACGGATTTTAACAATGAATATGGATACTTCTGCAAAAACTTCATTAGGATATTAACGTAGTCTTGTAACGACAATTTATAAAATTTAGACTTTACATTTTGGTATGACTTAACAATATGTTAAATTTTTCCGATATTCTGGATTATTTTTCTTTTCGACGAACGGCATAGCTAGTGTGTGCTCCATAAACAATAATGCGGTACAAACTGTGATTAAGGTTACAATTTCCCTAGAACTCGAGTAAAAGAAAATATGGTGATAAAGAAAACAATACCAATGGACTATCAATAGATATTAAAATTCATGTGCAGGAGTAAATGAACCAAATATTTTTCAAAAATTGGACTACGATTCAGGACTGACCTGTTTTACTGCTCTAAAAATAAGTATGAACTTGCCGATGACCTCATCCGTTATTAAAACTCAACCTGGGGTTTCCTGCTTTCTTTGTTACATTTGCCGCACGACTTTTTCATTAGCGAAGATAGGAAACGAATTTTAGATTCATCAAGAGCGGCTGAAAAATTTTCATACACCACCTCCAGATGTTGGTTTGAATTATACAACTGTCATTTACAACGCTACGTTATATGGCGAGAGCAGTTCACAAATATTTCCCTGGTAGACACACAAGTGCCCACCAGGATACATCTGCAAGCGATCCCATCACCATTCAGCGGGCCAAGCACGCGACCGCGTTGATGTGCGGGTCCTACGAAATAAATTCATAGATAAAAACCTGCATCGGCTTGTGCGAGCATCTCTTTCCCTCCTCCCGGACATAATTACGGAGGCACCAAATCGAGGCCAACGCTAACACACGCGCTCCCCCCAACAGTTCACGCCAGCTAGCTTATGCAACCACGCCCATACCACGGCCGGGTCGCTAGCGAAGTGTCCCGTTACTGATGCTAGAGAGAGGATGCAGTAGACGGAGATCCCTATCGTGGGATACTTCTGAACTCCCTTCTCTTCACGGATTACTCACTTTTTTATTGTTAGTCCGGTGCGCCCAGCACCCACGGATGTGTCCCCCGGCGCCCGCTCGTTTGTTTGAAATGGAATACGACGGTGCGCGGATGCGGCGGCCTCATGACGCATTTGCGTGCGGCTAATGCCGGCGGGTGTGACCTTGCATTGTATTGCTGCTCCAATAACTCGCGCCAAAGATCTCTGCTGTGACAGCTATCGGAGATTTTCCGTCCATGTATGCAGAGTGGAGCCGAACTTCGGAATTTAAATTGCGACGTGATTTACGGAGTGGAAGGATTGGTTCTCTTTGAAAGGGAATGGGATTTTTCGCATCCCAATCGGTTATCCAAGGAGGCTGTGGGGCGCGTGTTGTGATAAGTCATCGAGATGTGGACCAAAATGGCCGCGATAGGGTCTTGATGGTTATTTATCCAGACTTACTCCCACAAATGTCTTATGAGGGCAATATTTTTGGCTCTGGTCTAGCAGGTACGTTCGCATGCTTCTTAAATGCATCCCATGCTCCTTTGGATACCAGCGAAAAGGTCAATCCAGGTCCTTGAGAATCTATGTGATGACATCATGGGACTAAAATACTCATCCCTCGTATAATCGAAAGAATTTCGTGGGCTTCAGATTCTTTTTGAGGTATGAAAACGGGGGCCAAAAAAATACAAACAGTAGAATCCACCTGAAATCTCTCTTGAGGGGTGTAAAGAGTCCCAACACCATACAATTAAAGAACCTTCGAATTAAGAACGAAGGAAAGGTGCTTGTACTTTGAACGTTTGGACGTGCGCCAGAAAACCCCAAGGATAAACGGAAATTTAAAAATAGCGACAAGACTTGGGCATGAACCCAGATCTTCCACCTTATGGGTAGATATATTAACCACTGATTTACATTACTGAAACAATGCCACTGCTGATATTAATACGAATGAAAGCGATTTTAGATCTCTTGGGGAAATCTACATTTACCAGATGACTTGTAAATCATTTTTAGATAAAAACTGTGGGGTCAAACATTGTGTTCTTGAATAAAATAATAATAAAACGTTTTTATTGAAGGGTGAGATTGCGACTTCTTAGTCCTTTCTAACATCTACAAGATGTAAGTGTAATAAATATCTACATCAGCATAACCCCATATGCAGTACTGCCTCTACCTCATGAGAGCTCTTTCATTTTGCTGTTGCACGTAATACAACAAACGGATGTCCTTCCTCTACCTATACAAATAATTTGGGCCCACTCCGAGATTCCAACCCAATACCACTAGCATCAAAAGCAAAAGCGCTGCCCTTTTGACTACGTGAGAGCTTTTGACAGAACTAAATAGTTTAAGATATAAGAAAATGTTTTGCTACTCACCTTCCAGAATCTCCGGACCACCTTCGCTCCCAGGCACCTGTGCAAACGAAGAACAGAACGACCGTTGGTTAGATTGAACCTTAGGACGGGGATTCGGACGTCGCCTCCGCCGGCGCCTGGGTCTCGGAGGCGGAGAGCCCGAGGCGGCGGAGGTGGAGGGAGAAGGCGGAGGGGGCAGGGGACAGTCTGGTAACACGCGGACCAACACCATCCGGCACCAAAGAAAATGCACCAACCCAACAGCACCGAATTAGCACACAATATATCACTCGTATTGGCTTGCCTTGGCGTTGTTAGAAGAAGGAAATCAAAATATCCAAGGGGTCCGACCGGGCCCCGCCCCCCACAAAAAAGTGTATTACTCCGTGAGGTGCAGACACTGTGAAAGAGACCGCTCAAACTCGTGGTTCCCTCTTCGGCGGACTGTGAGCCTCTGAGAGGCGTCGTGGGGCCGTGAGGTTGAGCAGCCGCCGGGATGGTGGTGGGAGGAGGGGGCGTTCGTGACGGCGGTGGGTGGGGGGCGAAGAGAGAGGGCTCTACGGATCGGTGAGCCGGGAGCAGACCGGACCGGCAACCACACGCTCTTCTATCACCCCTCCTTCGCCCTCTACTACTCTCCCTTTCTCACCCCTTTCCTCCGTACGATTTTTTCCAGCCCAATCTCTTTCTGCTTCGCAACCTCGCATCTCTCATTTCGGTTTGAGAGAAGAAGAAAAGGATGTCAGGGAGTAATGGATGGATAGGCGATGGAGGAGTTTATTCTGTAATGGGGAGAAAATGTTACAGGAGAGAGATGTTGGAGAAGAGAGAAAGGGATGAGACATAAGAATGAATGTGCTAGGCTGGAAGAAGTTTCAGTGAGATGAGAGGGAAGGAATCAAAGGGAAGAGTGTTTATAAATGAGAAATTTGGGAGAGGGGATATAAGGATGAAGATATATTTGAAGGGTCACATAAGAAATTCAAAAAGTCAAGAGGTCAAACGAAGCACATAACAGAGGTGGTAAGTTAACATACTGATTGTCTGAATGCTGAGACGTTATAAGAAATTAAACCAATTCGGAATTCTTAGATTCACATGATTTAGCTTTCCATTACAACGGGTTTTGGACTACGAATCGCACTTAAATAAGGAAAACTTGAAGATATATTAGCCAATATATCTTAAAAATCATTATCTTTTCTATTACGTATAATCATATGTTTTACATATTTACAATGATTAATTACATGCAAAAATAATAATTTATGATTTTCTCCGTAGCTAAAATTTAAAAAGAATTCTATCAGAAAATCATCCAAATATCACAGAAATGATAATTCCACAAAAAAATTAATTTTAACAAATATTCTTGGCAACGAGGCCCTTTTTAGTAGTATTAAATATAACAACAAAATCTGGCGCTAATATGAGGGATATATCATGTGTTTATCTCAAATCTAATGGCAATACCAATGCATTTAAGAGAATTAAATTGAATTATTTTAAATAGCAAAACTTTTACTCATTATCTTATGGTTTTAAATTGCGTGGATGAGCGCACAGCACCCTATAAGCGAGAGAGAATGAGGAAATAAAGGAAATCCCCCGCATAAAGAGAAAGGAAGCGAAAGAATGACAGAGGTGAGAGAGATTGAAAGCCGGGTTGTCATGAATAAGTTCCCGGGACTTCGGATCTCAAGACGTGTTGCAAGTCATGTGGGTGAACGTAAAGGTGATAAAGCGTTATATAAAATGGGGGGCGTAAAATAGAGAAGCATTAGGTGGACGAGGGCCCAAAATTACCACCAGAATTTAATGCGAGACTGCGGAAGAGATTCGATTTTTCATTCAAATGCTCCGCGAGAAAAAGGCACCCGACCTTCTCAAGGGAGTTAATTTTTTCCTCGCTCTTTTGTTTCAAGGTAAAAAACGCTTCCCTGTGGACGAGAGGGAAAGAAGTTGGTTGGATGATTGCGGGATGTGACCGTCAACCAGAATTTCTCCTGGCCTCTCCAAAAAAGCTGAATGCCTCCTTATTAATTAACCTCCGAGACGTAAAAGACGGAACTGGAGGAAGAGCATGACGATGACAGAGTAATTTATTGTAATAGCGGAAATAATTTTGGAGCAGTCGGCCGAAAAAAAGCCACGTGGCTACTGTACATTTTTTGGCAAGGTTAATGTCAGGAATTCGGAGGAATGCTTCCTCCCCATTTATTTTATTCGACTCACGCGAGTTCACGATGTGAATTCTGGTTTTCTCATGAAAAATGAAACATTGCACATATTAATGTAATGTTGCATTGTCTGTTCAAATCCGATCGAGTAGTTTTTTAAAAGGAACTGAAAATTAAATCGTTAATTAATTAACCATTTATGACAGAATCCAATCAAGAAAATATTATATGCATATTATTTAGGTATTAACATATTAGACCAAAACAAAATAAATGGTAACCTTTTTAAATGCATCGATATATGAAAGATCTTAATTTAGAAAATTTACATATAATAAGAAATGCAGATCGAGCATTTCTTCACGAGACCTGGAATGTTAACTAAGGATGGATATATTGATAGATTAATTTTATATCTAGGTATTAATAAGAACTAACATTGGTATACATTTCTTTAACTCTTTTCCTCCTAAAATTTAAAGGGAGAGATTCCGTTTCCCTCACAACTCGCCCAAAACCGCCCGGGCGTGAATGTAGTAGGGAACTGGGCATTTAAATTTCGCCTTTTAGTTGGGATTAAAGTACGGGCGGTTCTGGGCGGTTTATGGGGGAAAGGGTTTAATAATTTATATATTAGATAAATCTCAATTATATGAATTACAATAAAGTAGACTAACTTGAGGAAGACAGTTCAACTTTTCCTGTTAGAGCTGACCATTCCGCCACTAGGCATTAAATATTCAAGTATTGTAAGAGTTAACGTAAAGAAACCAATTCTCTACTACAACATGTCTAAAGATTAAGCAGATTTATTATAAAAATACGTTAATATATTAATAAACTGAAACTGTGATTAATGGAAAGAGATACTCAGAGACTATCGGTAAACAATCCCAAATACAACAAAGGTTAGATTCTTAATCTGGCATTTCAACAGCGTTGTACGATCACAGCTTTCTTGGAAGCAACAAACCGTCGCGAATATAAATTCACGATTGCCATATAAATAGGGAAAGTGAAAGGAAGAAGGCCCTTTAAGATAATGTGGACCAAACCCACCTTTATCCAGCTTCAGCCCACACAGCATGAGCATTTTAACGCACAGAGCCGAATATCATGTACGTGCTCACATCAAAACAAAATCTCTGAATAGCAAACAGAGCTCTCTTTACGAAATTACGAAGTTATAAAAATAGATTATGAAATGCGAAATTAAGATTTCTAGAGAAGCGACGACCTGAGAAACATTTGGTGGAAATATCCACCTCGTAAAGCAACTTGACGCTCGAAGCATTCATTTGCTAAGTAATGATACGCAAATAGAAGTAAACCTTTAAGACTTTAAGAGAAAAAATTCTATGGATTTACTAGAAATAAAAACAGACATAAAAATGGAATTATAAGGATTCATACAGCATTCCATATCAATATACATGAAAATCGAGTAACTTTAAGGCGAATATTTCTTTTTCGAAAGTGTAAATTTGCACATTTCATATGAAGTATGAACTTTTAAGTTAACATCAAGGAATTGCGCAGAAAAAGGGAAAATATACTTTTAAATTGTTGACTGATGACATTTTATCTTGTGATAAATCATGCATGAATAAGTAAATCTCAGTGGAATGTTATTTACCTGGGCAAATTATATACTTTAAGGCAAGGACAAACATGATATCATAGGAAGTACATAAATCTTCACCTTCTACGAAGGTGATGATCCTTGCTAAAAAGAATATCCTTGTAAATAATTTCATGGAGAGATAATATTCTTCCATGTAATATTTTTAAGCTACTCTCATTAGTCTCAAGTAGTTAACATCATACTGATTATTGAGTTGACGGATTCGGAATAAACTTTCATGGGAAGCCATATGCCTGAAAAATGCTCAAGGAATAAAATGAAGTGAATAGTTACACGTGACTGGGGCACGAGCCAGATCTTCCACTTTCTGGCCTGATGCTCAAAGACATTTCCCTAACTTTTACTTACTTACTATTTCCAAGCCTCCACAAGAGCAGAGTGATACTGCTGTACATGATACCTCAATTAGTTTAGAGTGCATGGGTGCATAAATTCCGGCCCATTAAAGTATTCTCTAAGGCCCGCAAAGTGATTGAATTTAAAAACTTTTAAATTCATATTCGTTCGTCAAGAGAGTAATTTGACATCATGTGACCCGTAGAAGTCATAAAGCGTAAAATATGGACCGCAAGCCAAAACACTACACTACTAAAACACACTTTTTTTTTAGTAGTGCAGTCATGCTTAGAAGCAGAGTTTCCCAAACTATGTTCCGAGGAACTTTGGTGTTCTACGCAAAATGTGTAAAGGTTCTGCAAAAACTTTCGAAGACTGATGAGTCTTGTGTGATTTTCATTAATGGATGATATTATAACAAGTTAAAAAATTAGCTACCCTTCCATTTGTAGGTAGACAGTCCACTTAATAAACACTTGACTGAGTCTATTATTATTATTATTTAATGGCAGAAAAACCTTACGACGTTCTGCTGATATTTCAGAATTGATGAAGTTTTCCGTCAGATGTAAAGTTTGGAAAACCCTGATTTTTAATATCTGCCTGGAAAGTGAAAGACATGGATTCGAATCCCGGCAAAGTGTGTTCCATTTCCGTTTATTACTTAACTAATAATTGATTGTGAAATAAACGTAATAGAAGTCATCTTTATCGCTTTTATTGAAAGCCTAGAGATTCTCTTTTCAATTTCAACCGGAAAAATAAAGAAACGACGTAAATCGTTAAAGACAACAGTGAAAACTTTCGCGTTTATATTATTATGGTACCTAGAGGGAACATATTTTATGTTCATTAGCGCCATCACAAACTGGAACGTAAAATTTCTTGAAATCGGTGACGGAAAGAGACTATTTGAGAAGTACTCATCCAATGGATGGGATATCCAAAGGGGACGAGTTGCACGGCGCCAATAATCCTGTCAACCTGACGGGAAACCGAGCGCATTTCTCGAGTGGTCATTTAATATGCATCTGGACATTTTTATTTATTCTCATCTTAAAAGTCATCTCGGAAGATTGCAAACATAAAGAGAAAGGAGGAACAAAACCAAGCGAAATGATCGACAAGTCAGCAGCGGGGCAATTACGATCATGGCGATATGCGGTCGCTGAATCAATGCTGGGGCAAAAACAAGAGAAAATTTCATTACACCTATACCACAGTGTATAGCCTTTCATTCCAACGAATCGAGATCCTCGCATGCTTTCATAGATATTATTTTTTACTGGGATGGAACAAAATATATTAGCTGGTTCACTACTTCTACCGGGATGAAGGTTCTTCCAATGCTAATGCAGATGGTTCGCCATATCTGAGAAGGAATCTAAAGTAATTATAAATAAAATATATGGTAATAAAAAAGAGTGGAAAATAGGAGTTGGTTGAGATATCGATGGTCGTAAATAAACCTGGAATTTTTAGATATAAATTTCTTATTTCCTCAACTCTTACCATTAAAAACTCTTCCTGATCCCAAAGGCCGAAAGGGCCGAAAGAAAATCATGTAATGAACAAAATGAACAAGTTGATCATTTTGTTAAAGACAGGATTTGATTCATTAACTTCAACATTTTGTTCATGACATGACAAAACAAACATTGAACAAAATGATCAATTAAGAAAAGGTGCTCTGAGTTTTGTAATAGAGAGAGTTACAGAGTGAAATTCTTCCTTTCCATTAACTTGGGGGAGTTTATAGAAAATATACCAACTCATTAATTAATATGAATGCTAGAATATTTCCAAATCGATATTTTATCATTTTTTATCATAATAAAAGCGCAGTTAGGATCTTAAGACGTATTGATAGTAGGTGAAGAGTACCCCAATGTAATGTATATTAATTGCATGAGTTATGACATTCTTCAAACATTATCTTTCAATGACGAGGCAGTATTGCTACCAGACCGTGTTTTCTTTCGTAGTTCACGTATGCAATACAACACAAAAAACGGTAGCGTTCGAATGACATAAATATATCGCACGACTTTCTCAAGACAGAGTTTCGGCATATCTTCGGGAAGAAGATATATAATGGAGTAGCGTGCACTCGAGCCTTTGAATAAGAGGGTAATACCCGGACATGGAATCACGCTCGGATCGAACACTTTCCCCCTTTGCTCTCAGGTATGCGTTATTTCTTCGAACTTTCTCCATTTCCCACCCCTTCACATGAAGCATAACCTTTCCATAGACGCGTGTATTGTCTCTGCGGGATACTCTTTCAGCAGACTTCCAAGGTAAACGAGTGATACACCATTTGATTACCATTCCTCTAAGATAAAACTCTCGTAGAAGCCAAATACAAGAGGATGGTTAGCAAAACGATTTCAAGATGGCTAGCTTCACCTAAGTTAGACTTCAAGAATCTAAATTCCGATAAGTTTATCTCTCGTCTTGCGCTGCATTTTTATTGGGAATGCCTTCCTTGATTATAAATAATTTAAGATAATTTTAGTAAGATATTTTATTAAACACCATATTCAAATGGAAATTATATTATCTCCTGTAATAATTCTCAAAGTTACATAAGATAATGCAATGCGCATTGCACATTAAATCGTAAATTTACGATGGAGAACCTACTGATTGTAACTGTTAGTCAGTACTTCGGCTGAATGAAGGTGTTACTTATTTGCGGTAACTAAATCCGTACTTGCATCACCATGGGCGAGGCAGTCATGCAAGTTATTTTCTTTCAACATGTGGGAGCTATTGAATGCAAATTTTCATCGATGCCAACCAACTCTAGGGAGACGCCCAAAAATGTATCTTCTATCATTTTTTCCGACTCAGGAAGTTTTTGAAATGAGAAAATCTGTTTTTCATTAAGGTTAATACGTTTTTAAAATAACTCGGAGATACTCTAAGACATCGATGTAATCGAAGCGGGCACTGGAGTCTCTTAAGAAAGCAACTGTTATATTGAAACATAACTTCGCAGGCTCTTAGGCTTGGTATTATAGTGTACTTAAAATGGACTTTAACTACAGTTCACTTTAGGGACTGGTATAATAATGATTTGTTAGGAAGAGGTGAGGCTTATATTTAATAATCATCCATGCAAATTCACCATTTATATAGGAGATATACTATAATTTTTCCTTTTAATCTGACAACCCATTATGAAACCGGTCCCTAACTATTATAGCGGGGTTTCTTGTCGATCGTAATATCGGAGAGCTGAACTCTTTCAGAAGAAGTCTCCATCTCCCCATTCTCACTACGAACGCAAGAGTCCTGAGTTCAAATGGACTCAGGATTCAAGTATTCTCGCGCGGTGTGGGTGGAGACTTCAACGCCCGCGAGGCAAAGATGAGAGGGCATAACATCTCGGGGGGCTAAGGAGACGGGAAATGAGCTTGGAAGAAAGGAGAGGAAAACAGGAAGAGCCAGAGTGGAAAAAATGGGAGAGAAATGAAGAGGAAAATAATGAGAAAGGGAGGTATATAAAAAGAGGAAGCTTCTGCGGAGGATTCTAAAGCTCACCCGGCGCCCCTTTCCTTTTCCCCTTCCTTTTCGCCGTCATCATCCCCGTGAGTCCCTCCACCCTAACAAAGGTCAAGGGCATTGGCAGAGTAAGCATTCCGCTCGCAGCATCTCCCACAGGCACACGGACGTACCGATACAACGAACGCGAGCTAACCGCTCTCCGCACGCGAATTCGTATTTAAATCTCGAGGGCATGTTTAGCCTACATGCATGGAAGAATTCCCACCTTTGAAAACGCAAAAGTGAAATGTTAAGGGAATTTCATGGACTTCTAAATAGGTATGAACTATACTTCCTAGCGGAATTTAGTTACATTTTCTTTACTGACTCAAAAAGAAACCTAAGCTAAAGTGGAATGGAATTTCCAATAATCGAAGAAACGTAACCTTGTCTGCTGTTGTCCTTATTGGATCGAAAGGAAAATATTAGAATTTCTACACAATGAAAGCAAACAACAGCATATTTGAATGTAACTCCTGCGAGTGAAGGTATAGTTGAGTAATGACCTGTGCATCCCTGCTTCCCAAGGAGTGATGTCTTCAACTAGTTCCGTCTATAAGCAGGTAACAGAAAGGCGCACCATAAGAGCAATGGCTCGACTCTGAAATAGTTCTTGCTTCTAATAATCCTGCGGTGAGCTTACGATTAAAACTGAGCAGCTAAGCCAAAGATTGAACCTGATGGTCAGAAGTGACTCGAGAGTATCGTATGGATATCGAAAAAGGAGTTTTTAATTGTTTTCTATTTATTTTCTGCTTATGTATGCGAAATAATAATCAGTTTATGCATAAAAGTCATCCATCATGATTTACTGGAAATTGACGAAAATTTAAATTATCTTGTGGATGCTCATGTACTGTAATTGTGAATTAATCTGCTTTTGAATACGTGGTGCATATGATCCTTCGCATATCATCACCACCTCTACAATACTTTAGTGGCTATTGTGAAAAGCGTAATTCTATGAATTATTTCAAATTGTACATGAAAGTGATAAAATAAGAAAACGAAGAATATATCAAAATTTTTGCCCTAAATTTGTAAATGTTTACCTGTTAGCGTCATCGTGCGCATACTTTTCAGTATTCATACATTCGTAGTAAAACTTCATTGAAAAGTGTTTATATTTTATTTCCGTGAAATTAATAAAAAATATTTGCATAGCCTTCACCATGAATTTTTCACCTTGCATGGAAGGGGAAAGGTTAATAATAACAAAGAACTGAATCGTGTCCATAACGTTGGAATGAATTCAATAAGTTAGTAGACAAGGAAATGTGATTAATGTTCTAATCTTAGTGCTAGAAGAATAATGCTTCGAAGATAGAAAGAATTTCACTCGCGAAATTCATTGAGTATGTAACGAAATTTGAAGTGAACCAAAAAAACATGCCTCATCTCGTCTTTTAGAAGGAAAAATTAGGCCCACAAGACGTGGACGTGGTGGAATCAGGACCCAATCTCTAGTGATGGAAATTTTTAACTAAAAATTATGGGCATTCTCTGTCTCCCACGAAAAAATTGATTGCATCCTGAAATAAAGTGGACGAGAAGGACGCTTGTTAACTCAATTGCACCACCTGGTGCCACAGTAGCGAAAAATTACAGGAATTTCGCTCTTGCAAACAGTGCCGAGAATAGATTCGAAATTAGATCCCCGCACGTTTTCCGCAGAAAGAAATTATAATTGAAAAAAGATAATGGAAATCATAATAACGCTCCAGATTGCAGCATGCAATAGTGGCTTCCGGAAGCTGAGAGAGATTCCAGGACGGAAAAATAAAACGGAAATTCAGAAGTGACGTAACTGCATACCAATCCACCACTTGTTGCTGGATTCCTCATTTTTTTTTAACCGCATCCTGTTTGCTGAATTTCACCTATTCGGCCGTCAACGTAGAAGATATTGGAATACGGCATCTCCAAATAGCATATAACAATCATAAAAAAACTGGCATGAAATCATAAGGCAGCAAGCCATGTTTCTTCTTTGGCTACGGTAGAGTATCCCCAAAACGGTGGGACTCGAGGGGATTGTTATCTTTTAACTTACTCGTTTTGCCTTTTATTTTTCTAATATTTTGCTTAATTTTAAATCATTCTTTTGACAGTTTTACTGCTATTTATTACCAAACTAAGTATTCGTAAAATATTGAATTACGTCAATTAGTATTACGAACTCTTTGCAAATTGGTAGGATTTCGCTGTCTTGAAGACGTGGAAAACGAAACTTGAGACCAAAAGGTTGAAATGCACTGTACTAAGGGATGGTTTGTATGTATAGGTTTACTTCAAAACTCTCAACCTAGGTTACACGGTATATTAAATCTTTTAGAGAAATGAAGAGAGTAGTTATGAGATGTATATTTGGATGAATAGAAAGATCTTTCGTGGAGAAAATTGAATCCTATGTCGCCATCTTTACCTTACCTTATTTCTTCTTTATAATACCTCTCCTTGCATTTCGACAACCGAGGAAATTAAATTCATCATTAAACTACAGCCTTGAATTCTAGAATAATGGGCGAGTCTTGGGTCGTGATAAGTTGAAAATAATCTTTAGAAAACTCCGATCTCATTTGTTTGTTATTTGACAGTTCAAAATTAGTGCATGTAAATGCTAGGAAATTTTGTAAATTAATTAATTTTTATCCGTGATTGTGTACCCGATGATAAAATATTCCAAAGAGAAAAAAAAATATATGCGTGAGAACATAAAAGTGACGTGGATTTTATAACGAATTATTTTAAAGAGTTGTACTATGGTAGGTAAAAAGGATTGTAAATAACCTGTATCTTCTGATAAAGAACTATATTCTCCGACCTTTCGGATAAATACGCTTCGGTTTCTTTGTGGCAATCTTATTTACCTGTCATATTTTTCATAACCACTTCTCCGAACCGCATTCCTTAAAACAAGAGGATAAGCAGGTTGCCACTTGAATTCGTTTGGTATTTTGGCAAAAAAGTCAAAATTCAAACCTGCTTTAACAGCTAAGTCATTTATAATACTTAACTGAAATTTATACTCAATTACTTAAGTATCAACCCATCGGCTTAATTACTCTAATTGATAATTGGAAATAATAATTCGGGAGAGTAAATGAGTACGCTAGAAAACTTGCTCGTATGGAGTAAAACTCTGGCAGGTCAGCAGCAAGAAAGTCAGCTAAGTATTAGGGTGAGATAATGGCATCATTCAGTTATTCTTATATATTCAATTATTATTATACAATCTGTTAAATAAAGTTAAATCTTGATACATTTTTCGATTTATTCCAATCGAAGTAATTCCAAACTGCAGTTAACTTCCAGCGTTGTAACTAGGATCACTATTTACACTTTCTTACCGTTTAGAAGCTGTATTATTCCGCTGAATTACTCTTTAACAAGAGAGATCGTCAGGTTTTATAATGAATTCCACCAAATGAACCAAATTCAAACAAACAATAATATCTAACCATCCAAATTTTATGTCAAGAAATGTAAAATATGTATTAATTTGTTACTAATTTCAAAAGATTGGATTTTTTGCGTGAAGTAGATCTATCTCTAAAAGATGAATATTTTCCCAGCCCATTGTCTATGCTCGCCGAACAGTTCACCGTCCCTTCGTAGTAAAAGGTTTTAACGCATCCAGCTCATTATTCAGAGGTCGGCGACTGTATCACAGAAAGCATTGACCGAGAGCACTTCTTATAAGGGGCTTGTAGTCTCTGGGCGGTCTTCCTATAGAGTATAAGATCGCGGGTTCGATTCCCTTCTGTCTGAGGAGCAGTTTGCTTCCCTTCGTCGAGCATCCCTCCTAAATAACCCATAAATGGCGCAAGCGGACGTGAGAGAGGATGCGAAAAAATGGGAATAGCGCAAAGTTAAGATGGGGAGCGATTCGAAACAAACGCGAAGCCGATAGAAGAGGCACGACGGCGCCCTATTCCAAAGAGCGTGTTTTTTATGCTTTCGAAAAGACTTAATAGTTCGCCAGTTTAAGCGGCAGAGTGCGCCAGGAGATGGCTTTCCATTTTCCAGCTTTTCCAGCTCTTTCCCTACTCCTTATTCCACGAAGAAGTTACCATACGGCAGACCCCACGGCGATTCCGCGCCCGAGGGAGGGAGCAAAAAGACCTCGTTATCGCCCCATAATGGAAGAATGAAGGGACAGCCGATTTTTCCTCTCCCTTATGTCATTTGAATAGAAATTCCTATCTGTGTATTCGAGGGACTCTTCCCATGTTAATCGTAAGGGCACACACCTGAGTTACGACGAATTTTCGTGTCAGGTATATTTTAGTGAATTGGAGCGTGTTACCTGAAATTCCTCGACGGAGCGATTTAGCGTCTCCATCCAGTAAATTCTATATTTTGAAAATCAAATCAGTGACTGGTAAGACTGAATGGTGTTTGCAGTGGTCACATTCCGAAAGGTTTACGGATGTTTTTGCTGACACGGAGCTAACCATTGCGTCTTAATGATAATAATAGTAATTTTATAGTTCTCCCTCATTTTCTGTTTCAATTTGTATGAATTAAGTAACATAAGAGAAAACCTTCGTGCCTCAGAAACATCCTTGATTCTTTCTGTCAATTTTATCAATGTATACAAACGATATCTATGAATTTGGGTGGAAAATACACTAGTTTCATTTTGGCTGAAACTTTACTTGCCACGGATGAAAAGCTACTTCCTCATACACGTGAAATACGAATGCTTCTACATTTAAACTATTTATATTTCGATTCGCTTATATTTACAACAAATGAAAATTCATTAATCGAAATGACACAATCGTCAAAGTCGAGTCTTAAAGTATAATTTCCGGCTTTCATTATAAAATATCTACTTTTGCATAACCATGTGTGGCACTACTCGAAAAATCACACGAATACAAGGTTATTAGAAGCAAATCTAGAAAATATACGAGTAAGATTAATTTTGTATGGAACATCATACTTATCCCCCAGTAAGGGTCTAACGATATGCATGATGCCCAGTATTGGATGTGACCATTGAAACTATCAGGTGCCCAAAACTTCTGCGATCTCCGTTTCGTAATGATGAAATCAATTATGATCTTTGAGAACTGCAATAATCTATATCTTCCTTCACTAAAATCAATTCATCAAAACATTCCAGAAGTTATAATAAAAACCGATAACAATAACCATGCGACATCCGCTGGCATTAGAGAGCCAGGGTATTGTTTTTTAGCGAGGCCGTCTCTAGGCGAAGCCTTTTCCGGTCCTCGGCTGCCCAACCAGCACTTAGTCTTAAAGGTGTATTCTGTTTATCTAATTTTTATCCTCAAAGCCCTCATTAGAATAAGTCCTGTTTATTGTTAATTGCTTACAGGTCTAGTTCCTGCTTGGAGGGATAAGATGTTTTAATGGGGTAACCACAGCCCCTACGAGTCCATCGCCAATTGCCAGGCGGGCGCAAAGCGCACCGGGCAAGCCTGACCCCGTGGTATGTACCTATTACGACTATGTCACTAGACAGGTCACAGCTCGGCAGTGATTTTGCATGCTGGTGGGCCGCGTCTTTAACCGGCGTGTGTTTCTTTGTGTTCTCCGGTGAGTATGTAATGATCCTGTTATCCTTGAATTTCCTCTTTTCTTTAAGTGCTTGCATAATGTCCTTAGAAGTTTGTAGTTTTTCGGTGTATACAATTGTTCTAGTTGGCCTCACCATTTTCCAATGGGTAAATCTAATTTTTTTATTCTTACTGCCTTAATTTCCATAATTATAAAAGAATGCCTCGAAGAATTATCTATGGAGTTGTTTATACTTACTTAAGTGTTCTACCTTTCGGTAGGTCCATGTGCCCTAATATTCCCCATTCATAGCCCTTTCTTTCGTTACCTGGTAACTCACTAACCCCTTTATTTCATCTAACATCTTTTGCCTCTGCCTTCCCCTCTGTCTCTTCCCCTGCATTCTACCCTCAATCACGCTCTTCAGCAATCCCTCTCAACCAATATTTAATCCACCCATTTCTTCTGTCGACGCTTAATTACTTCAATTAATACCCTCTCCTCCCCAACCATTTTTAGCACCTTTATGTTCGTTTTTCTATCCACCCAGCTCACCTTTTCCATTCTACGCCACACCCACATCTCAAACGCCTCCAATCTTTTGATGTCCTCTTTTCGTAAGATCCATGTTTCACACCCATACAGCAAAACACTCCATATCGTTTTATTCTAAGATCATCATAAAGTGGATATTCCTGTAAGAAGTGTTCGACCGTATCGGTGGCCCCGCAGTTACAGATTCCGGTCTCCTTTAAACCGAATTGTTCTAATTTTCCATAGAAATATCCGTGTCCCGTTAGTGTCTGGCATGTGTAATAGTCTATTTCATTACGCATTCCTAATTTGAATTATATTTATATTCTGTAATTATACCATAGGAAACTTATGCTGACTAAAGCCAGAGTTTTTACTTGATATGTACCGATAAGACCTTAAATTTGAGGTTCACACAAACGTGCGCCTTCAACGCATATCATTCCACTTCCGACAGGTCACATGATTCACGTTACCACAGGTAGATTTCGAGAAAGATACCTTATTTCCTTTCATAATTCCCTTCCTCAAAATTCCAACTCTCAAAACATCAATAAATTCGAGAGTTTAGCTCGTTTCACGCGCATATTTCACGCTTAAACGCAAAACTTCATCGAGATTCGGCGATAAATTCGAACTTCCTAGGGAATGACAGACTCCGATAGAAGTCCCCGCTAGTGATGTTACGACCCGAAGGCGATAAAGAACCTTAAGGACCTGATCTCTACCACTTCCCCTCCCTCATGGCAACGCATTCACCACTTCTTACGGCTTTTCGCTTGTCCTGCGGCTAGGCCAGCGTCCTTGAAAGTTACCGGAGGGAGGGCTTAAAGGGGGAAAAGGTGCGAAAGACGATGGGTATAAAAAGAAAGGGATTTGGCGAGATAGGGAGGGACTATACCGTGGATTTCAGTGTTTCGTAACCGAAAGGGCAAGAGGTGAGGTCGTGTAGTGGGTGTGTGTGGGGGAGGAGATTAGAATAGCCCCGGGTGGCGGATGTGGCTGTAAGGAAAATATCTTTGGTCACGCGGAAGGCCCTCGCTAAACCTCCCGCAAGCTGGACAACAGACCCGCCTCTCTTTCTTTTCTGAAAGAGCGATCTCCTCATATTGGAGAGGTAAAAGGATGTTAAGATCGGTCCCTTGCAACGTTGACGTAAAACTGAACGCTGAAGAAGAAAATTTTCTCTGCGACTTGCGGAAAAAAATTCGCTCCTTTTGTTACTAGGGGTGTATTTTGACAACGCAAATCTGCCGGAATGAGCGAATTAATGATTTGGCGCACTAGGCTAAATCTGAGGGCTCAATCTCAATTGCCCATATGGAAATAATAAGTAAAAAGTTTTTACACTTTTTTAAAAATTGATGCACGGCGTGTTGCCTTCCGGATAGGCACATGGGTGACTCGTTCCTCTTCGGAGAAAGCGGTTCCGGGTTCGATTCCCACATGCGAAACTACCTTAGCTGTACAAGAACTTTAAAAATTACTAACACTGCTGCACGGCGTGTTAATGAGTAATTGTATATACGTCGGGTTATTATACATGATATTTTTACATAATGATTTCTCTGGAAAATCGAATATATTCATTACTCATTGTAAATTTTATGAGTTACGCCTATAATCCAATAGTTCATCCATTCTTGCTGCACTGAAGTGACAGTTTTCCATGCAATAAATACTTCTACGTATTCCATTAAAAATGGACTTTTTCTCACTCTGATCATTCCGAGTGGGGATCTTTCGAGACTGAGGTGCTTCGGGACTCAGATAACCTAAATTTTTCCCCTGTCTGCGGCTGTAGCGGGTGATTCCTGATTAATTCCGCGAACTAATTCGTGGGATTCGTTCAGATGCATCAACATTGTTCTCTGAATGAACTTCAGCGATGATGAATCGTTTCTAAATGTAAAAAACGCGTATTATTCTTCCTCATTCCTTTTAGCTTCTTATACGGTGGGAAATATCTTTAATAATACTAACATTTATTCCCCGGCGTGGTGATTCATTTCATTCTGGAGAAAAAATGAAGAACCTTCAAGCAGTAGCTGTGCGGATGTTTTCCATAATGAAGTCTTTATTGAGATTTTATGTGACTCAAACGCATAGTCTTGCATACACTAACTTACCTCCATTTAAGTAAGGGTATTTATTCACTGACTTCTCTCTTTTTCGTATGAGGCATAAACTATTGAATACATGAGCAAAATCAATTTCAATAAATTTACAGTTTTCCGATCTAATGAGAGAAAAAAGTTGATTTTTTTCCCGAGAGAAACTTCTAAGGTTCTAAAAGGGTTGCAGCGCCAGTGATAAAGAAACGCATCTGTTTTACAGCCATCAATATCGCGATGAGAAGAATTCCTGTCGATTCCGAATCGATTCGATTACTTTGCTTAATTACAGGCAGTTCTTTATTTTTACAATTATATAGTCGATAAATATATTTCTTACGATAAAATTCAACTCGTTTAAGCTGAAAACATTGCTCTATGCCGAACTATGGAGTTTCCAAACTAATATTTTTTCATAGCAGCTATAATCTTTTCGTAATTAGTTCATCTCTCTTACTTAATTATTACCTCCATGTCTAAACTTCAATCTTGAATGTTTCTTACTAACGTTATAAGAACTATTCCCTTCCAAGATAGCCTCGGCTTTCCACTTATTATAAGGGCTTCATTGATCCAGAACTCATTCCCTTGCTTTAATTATATAGAGCGTTCGACGAATAACAAATCACCTTAGAAGATACAGCATTATAGTATAGCATAGCAATATTTTGATACAATTGTTGAACTTAGCGCCATAAACACCGATTCTTTTCCTTCTCATCCGCATTATCAAGGTTTGAGGGTATTCCTTTACCTTCCCGAATAGAATTAATTACAGGAAAAGAAGTTTTTCACTGCTTGCATCGAATATACGAGGAAGGACCGTTGGTAGAATCCAGTAAGGAACTAATACTTTTACCGAGAAAAAATTGAAATCGAAATATTCTCTAGCATTTTTCTCCGTAGCGAGAAATTTATGTAATATTCTGCAACTCTTTTCGCCTTCGAATTAAAATGCTACAAACGTAGAGAGAGCAAGATAGAATTACAATGCTTTCCCCCGCAGGAGAGAATAGCCCTGAAACATTTCCTTCCCAGTTGACCGCGATGAGAAAATATTACTGGAATGTAAGAAAGAAAACAAGGGAAAGTGTCACGCCGAATTTTGCGAGGGCCAACTCTCCAGACAAGTACGAAGAAAGATTTCGACTGTAACCTGAGAATGTCATCAAGTCCTATGTGACTGGGATTGAAGTCAGGAAAGCCTGACCTATATACGTAAGGAAAATCATTAATCTTAGGATTAGCGGAGCAGATAAACAGGGGAGACGTCAGACAATGGAAAAGCTCACTTCCGGCTGGAAAATTCGCCGCACGCGGCACGAATAAATTACGCTGTGTGCAGAAATCCGTCGTGTCTCGTCACGACTGGTGCCGAGGGACAAGGCACACTTTGAGACTACGAATTTGCGGGTACCTTCTTGAGGAAGAGACAATAAAGTACTTAAAAGTGAAAGAACGGAACGGTACCTTTAGCATGTAGTATTACCCCGATGTGAAAGGGAATCAGAAAGTGGCAATTAACACGATTAATGTTGTATAGGTTCAATAGAGTTAAAATATATTTAAGTGTATTTTTAATAATGCTAAATTATTTATGATCTTTAATTTTCAGACCTCTGCGGCACGATGGCTAGCATGCTGGTATACCAAATACGGTCTCTACGGTCAATTAGGTTCGAATGCTAGTTGAATTTGAGTTTTCAAGTTAAGGATTGATTGTGTACGTTGGATCATTGTTACTGTTTACATCTCTTACATAAATAGCAAAGTAAATGAATGCATGTTAAGGAATCGGGAAGTTTTTAAAATTACTACTTAAGAGAAAGTAAAGACGAAAATATGTGTAACCAAAGACAAAATAATTGAAATCTGATAGTATAAATTAATTAAAAAATCCAGGGATAAAAGATTTGTAAAATTTCTCTTTCAGCAAATGCTACAATTTTATGACGATTTACCAATTATATTCGCTGAGAAAGATTAAAGTTGTTCTAAAGTAATTTTAGTATTAACTTAACTTTATGTATTTATTTCAACATTAATTACATTTATATCTGCTTCAAAGAGTTATTTTTTGCCCTTTTTATAGCAAATTATCAGAGTTGATGTTCTTTCGTATATAGAAATTTGCATTTTTTTCGCATATATGTGAACAATTTATTTTAGTCTACTGGTAAATAATGATCTGTTTAGGTTTACAATTTATCCTAAAATATTATCTAAGGGCAACCGCCCTCTTTCTTTTAAACTTAAATTTAAAGGAATTCGAAGGGAATTCTAGAATAAGGTTTCCACTAAAATTATTAATTTTTTTCTTATCTAGAGTAAATGTTCGACAGTAAACACGAATGCTAACGAGTCTGTGCCAATAACAAACCAAAAACTATGATCAAGAAAACATTTGGAGAAAGGATAAGTTTTATAGTCAACATATTAATCTCGCGAATGGCATACTCGTACATTCATCAAAGAGATGATACCTTCGTTTTGATCTTTTCCATAGTAAAAAAGTCCATGATGAAACAACATATCCGCCGGAGGATTTTGTTTGTTTTCGAAATAGCGCCTCGACCTTTTGCATTCTGCAGCTGAATTTTTCCGAAAGCTACGGATATGCGGAGAGTAAGGATGTCTTGGGCAACGGTTCGGAAAAGGGGTTTAACTTGCTTCACTCGTTAGAGGAGGATGTAGATGAGTGAGCCCGGCATTTGGGAATTGACGAGGTTGCACTGGGGCATGAGAGGCCGCTTTCACGCCCAGCACCCTGTACGACCACTCTTGCATAATTAACTACTCTCAAAGAAAAATATTCTCTCTTCCACGTTTCCAGAAAGATAGACTTATCAGTCATGCATTTCCTCGAAGATAAAACGAAAACTGAAGGAAATTCTTCTTGTGAATACAATTAGTCGGATGCATTCTCAATTAGTAGTAGTTTAATTTTTAAAAGTGCTTCGACTGCTTAGGTCATTTCGCACGTAGGCCCCCACCGGGAATCGAACCCGGGACCGCTTCCACAAAAGGCGAACGGGTTCGAACACTTGGTTGTTCGGGAGCCCCATTACAATTATCTGCATATGATATAGAATTAGCATTGAGGGAAAGGTGTTTAACTTAGCACTAGGAGGCGTGCGCCCAAAATCAGTGGGAGACCTGGGTTCAAATCCCAGTGTTATCGCTATTTTTAATTTCTTTTTATCCCGGGGAGAATGAGAATAATTAAACCTCATCATATCCACTTTCACAATCAAAACGTAAGTTCTCAGATTTGTATTACTCCAGTTTATGGGTTATTCTCAGGTTGATTTTTTTAAACAAATGACAATTTTATCTGTTCAACGTAGTGAATAGAATATACGGGAGTGATACTACTACAAGAAAGCAGGGATAAGATAATTTGGAAATGAGTAAACTCGTCCATTTGGACTCAGAAGCTATTATCTCAGAGTATAAACACTTGACAACCTATTCGAAATCGCTGCTGCAATGTTAACCTCTCTTTCTGCTAAAAGTTTGAGCTTTAATTAATTTATTTTCGATAATGCAACCCGTAAATTCGATAAAATTTCTCGCATCTTGCTTACCGAAAATTCTTCTCCTAAGTGGCAGTCCGAGGAAGTAAAATTTCACAGAATGTTTTCCCAACCTACTCATTTAATTTTCCAGTTTTTAACTAATTTAGTTTTAATATGCTTTATTAATTAAAAGGCGACGTAGATTAGACAAAAGACGGTGCAAAGCTCAGTCTCGTTTTAATTATGTTCATAATTAACGTGGGACCATTAGATTCAATGGAAAGCTATAATTACGCTTCATGAAAATACTGACTGAGATTTCCGTTGGAAATGAAATTGAAAGCAATTGTCACGAAGCCGGAAGTTCACTTTGCCGGTATATTTGTCCATTTTCTCCGCTAGAATGCACATTCATCGCCAGTTAACGGACAAGGGTACTGTGACCATCGTAACCGCTTCCCGTACTTCTTATCCTCTCTTCGAGTTCCAATACTCAGGTTTTACTCTTGGTTACACGCAGAGATGATCGTCGATTAGAAGGTAAACTTCGGAGCAAATGCGGATCCCGAACGTTTTTGCGCTGATGAAAACACCAACAGATTTGGCTCACCAGATGTCGGTAAATTACAGCGATAAGTGGGAGAGGGTTAGATGGTGTGTGGATAATTTAAAGCCATGGGACGTCTTAAAATTGGTGGTTGCGGAGCACAAAAAGTCCTTATCATGAATGAGCCGAAAGATTTCTAGGGAGCATTAACACTCAACAGGCAAAAAATTGACGGTAAAGGGAGCAATCGCAGGGATCTGTTGGGGTGCAAGGTGGCGGACGGGAAAAAAATACGAAGTCGGTAATATACGGGTATTATTGCGCGGTTTTGGGAGCTAAAACTGAAACAATCATTCATCCCGAACGGAGTGCATCGGCCGTATCCATTGCGACTTTAAAAGCAACGTGCAAAACAGGAATCCCCACCGAAGTCAGCATTTCACGTTCTTGGGTCAAGAAAGTGAAATAGAAATAAAAACGTTACACAGCGTGATCGCGTGAAGTTATTAGTTTCTGACGGTCTAGTAACTACGAAAGGGTTTGAAGAAAATTGCGAAAAAGAGCAACGACACGTATTTCTAAAGAAAATCAATTTCACGCATAAAGACAACTGCATCCCTACCATGAAAATAAAGGTTTTTACGTACTTTTCTCCACATACGTGCTGAATTATACGGAATAGAGGCAGATGAGTTGTGGAATTACACCACATTTCACCCGCCTCTGTATTTTAACTGAGACTGCAGTCTAACTAAACCCATCAAATTAATTCGTTAACCTTACCTTTGCATGAAGCATACGATAACAGTTAATGAATAGTATTAAATATTTTCTTGTTCTTTTGCGCTATACTTTTCATTTACAAAACATCAAAACTTGATTTACTGTATAGAAATAACTAAACTAAAATTTACAGAATTTAGCATTTTCGCAAATTTGCATTCTTTTCATTCCCATTAAAAGGGAGCGAAGCAACTTACTGCCACGAAATTAAACCATACGCTGTAAATACACTATTAAAACAAAATGGACCTTATCAAATTTTTAACAACCAACACAGTGAAAATCAATCTCTCTTACCTGAAAGAGAGCCATGGGCATTTTCTAATACAGAATATGCTAGACCTTTTCAAAGCGTTAAAATAGTTTTGCATTCTACACAAACTTTAGATTATGTAAACAATTATATATTTTCATACCTCTTTGCATGTTTGGGTAAAACTGTTACTCAGCACTAAAAGCGATTAATCTAGGCTAACGTTAATCTAAGATACTGCGTTAGGTTCAATAGATTACTTTCTAGCATTACCAAGTAAATAAGCGTGTTACCTTCCTTCCAATTATTATTTTATTAGGGACTGTTATTATGAATTCGTTACGCCAGCAATTCAACTTACCTACTACCCACTACGGTAGTTACGTCAATTTTTTTAATGTGGCAATTTCTTACGCTATAATAGGCATTAGTAAGCAAACATTAGCTCCCTGCGGCGCTTTTGAAGCGATATATCAGACGGTTCAACGTACTTTGCTCGGGAGTAAACAGAGCGGAGTTGTCTCGGATTCCTCTTTGGGTGCGGAACTGGTTTCGCAAAGCTCTGGTGATATTATCTCCTTCGAAAGATATGGGGAAAAGAAAATGAAACACATAAAAAACCAGATAATTGTTAATGCGACAATAATCATTAGTTTTCTCACTGAAAGAAACACATACAGAGAATCTCAACTCAATGATTATACGTTAAGGAATGATTGTGTACTCAACATGAAATCTTTCATNTTTTTCCGAGTGGAGTCTTGACTAGTAAGCCAATTTATTTAATGAACCTGGAATGCGGTGGATATATTTCTATTGTTAAGTCAACGAGAATTTAAACTTTCTCTTTTCCTAGGAAGTCAGAAATATTATATACGATCATCTCCCGGGAAAAATGATGGGAGTTTCTAATTGTAAATTAAGCTAGCAATCTCCCTCGATTCTAGAAAAATCTTGTCTGCTAAAACTTCGCTTGCGTAAGAAAGCAATTTCCTCAAGAGTACAGCAAAGAATCTTCACCTCAATACGTCTTGAGGCATGAAGCATCGTTTGTTTTTCCATAAACTCGCAAAAATAAAACAGAACATTTATCACGGATGGCAAAATCAATCATCACCTTCTTACGATCAATCAGAGATTTGATGACACTTTTAGACATCTGCAACGACACATAAACACGATAACATTGTCGAATCAATTCTCAATTACTGTTTCATCCAACCATAGAATCGAACAATATGCATACATTCAAATTTGCCCAAAATTCGAAATTGAAATTAAAAAATAAGCCAGATAGTAAAAATGCATTGGTTTTGAAGAATATGCCTCTACTTAATCCTTTCTTTTAGAATGGAAAAGAATTGGAGTCACACCTGCAATTGCTGGAACACATGATTTCTACGGTGCCAGACAAAAATTCCTCACATCCTATCAAATATGACTCCTATGCAAAGGAGATTGGGCTATGAATTTTTATCATTGGATATCAGAAAAGACAGAAATGAATCCTTGCATAAATATAAACAATGAAACCCACGTGACTCGTCATGAAACGGTGCTCATTATGAATTCCACTACTGAGTAGACAAGGTTGCATAAGCAATGGGTTTCCCACCTTTTCCCCCAGAGGATGCATAAGTATTAGGTGTCCAAAATTTCCATCAGGTGTCCAAAATTCTCGCATACTATTCGTATTCAAGAAGCGCTACTTCAAGCTCCTCCTAGAGAAAAAAAAATCTCCACACAGAGGCCAACTCTAAGTCAATAATCTTTCATAACGTCGAAACTTTTCATTTTTTCCCTCTTTTCTTTCTTACTGACATTCTTCTTCCTTTACTTTCCTTCTTTGTTAATATTTATTTTGAAAATACAGCGTATTTTTCTTTTACCTTTGCCATGTAATTAAGTACATTAGAATTTTAGTACACGATAATTACTATGACAGCGGTCCACCGGACACATATAAACATTTCAATTTTTACTTAAGTAACTTAATCGAATTTTTACTTAAGTAACTTACCCGAATTCGTATTTGAATAAGAGGGGGTAATAAATGTAAAGTTGACAGTTTAAATTATTACTGCAACTTCCAACTGAGATATAAAACACGCTCGTCACAATTCCTTCATGATATATTTTCTAACGACAGAATGTATGATCATATGAATCATGGGCCAATATTTAATAATCCATTGCATGAAATCTGTACTTTATCATAATTTGTTTTATATTATATATTATATAAGAGATATCCATCCGAAATCTTTCATCGGCTCAAAAAATGATTGACGCATACAATCTATGAAAATTACTTTTGTGTATCACTTCTTAGCGTTCGGGTAAGGAGGAAAAATTTTAAAAAATTCTATTAAATCCTATTATTTTGAGAATAATAAAAATTTGAGGGAAGTTCCAAGTATCATATTAGTACTTGAAGGTTCCGATGAATACCCTCTTACGCGAACCACTTTGACCGCTGGTTTCCTTATATTTGTATACATCGATATTTTGAAATTACTGTAAATGAGAATTTTCTATGTGAATTGTTCTCCTACCTAAACATTGTGAACACTTTAATATAGAGATAACATAATTACATAATTGATGTTAAAGGAAACTGAAAATTAAGTAGTCGGGACTCGAACCCTGATCCCCCACATTTCTTCATTGAGCTAACGTGTTATTAATCCGGTAATTTAACAGGAGCAAATAGATATGCTTAGGTTAACCACGTTCTATTCTTCCTCAAATTAGAAAAGCGTCCAGAATCGAGAAAGCTTCTGGAAGTCTCAATCAAGTACTCGCAAGTCTACTTTACACAAATGTGACAGAAGGTGCTGCCTCCTGGTGTCTTTCAGAGGGCAGATCCCTCACGCGCCCTCATGCTCCCTGAGTGAGAGAGGCGTACTGGATTGGTATGAAAGGATTAGGCACTTGAGATAGCTCGCTTCAGCACACGTTCGGAATAGGGAACAAGCTATCCCTCTCCTCCGGAGGTTCCTCTTATAGGAGAGAGAGGGAGAGGAGATGCCTGAGCGAAGGGTGCTCAGCCTTTAGGCGAGGTCAACAACACCGCCAACCAGTACCCACAAGCCATTCACACCCCATCCCATTCAGGGGAAGGGGTGTTGTGTTTCTGCTAGCATTAACCCGAACAGGTGTAGGTAATTCTAAACCTTATTCCGGAGACATTCCGTACCTGTTTTTAGCGCGACCTTCTTACAGGCAGCTCGGAATCGTGGGTAGAGGGTGCATTGTACCCTACGACCATATTGAGTGAGGAGGTCATAGGACCGCCTACCAACTCTATGCATGTAAGGTGGCGGTTGGTAATAGCTAACATCGCATCGTCTCCCGTCTGATTAAATATCAGGTGCTCCCACGTTTCGAAAGGTGGGATTCTAGTTGCAAAATGCGAGTTGCGCAAGTTGGGTATCATCTGTTTCTGTTGTTGTGTCGAACCGGGGGATCATGGAGAGAGCGGATTAGGGAGACTTTAATTCGCGGAACTAGTCGCGGGGAGATTATACAATGCTCGTGACGAAATTTCTCTGTTGGTTTTGGCCCGAAAATCCTTAAGTGGATTTTCTTGTACAGCTCTTGGCTGCTGACTTAGTGAAAGTTTGGAGGAAATCATATCTCACGGAATTCGGCGATTAAGAGTGGTTAGGTTGAAGAGCAAGGGAATGATAGGGAAGATCTGAGACAAAATTGGACATAGATTAGCCAGGAATCAACGTGGGGTAAGAGTCAAGAAATTTTTCGGTGAGAAAGTTTTTCGAATAGTCAACACGCAACAGCCATTACCAACGGAAAAATACAAATAATCTCAGAGTCGGCTTCGTAGATGAAGTTTTTTTCCGAGTGGAGTCTTGACTAGTAAGCCAATTTATTTAATGAACCTGGAATGCGGTGGATATATTTCTATTGTTAAGTCAACGAGAATTTAAACTTTCTCTTTTCCTAGGAAGTCAGAAATATTATATACGATCATCTCCCGGGAAAAATGATGGGAGTTTCTAATTGTAAATTAAGCTAGCAATCTCCCTCGATTCTAGAAAAATCTTGTCTGCTAAAACTTCGCTTGCGTAAGAAAGCAATTTCCTCAAGAGTACAGCAAAGAATCTTCACCTCAATACGTCTTGAGGCATGAAGCATCGTTTGTTTTTCCATAAACTCGCAAAAATAAAACAGAACATTTATCACGGATGGCAAAATCAATCATCACCTTCTTACGATCAATCAGAGATTTGATGACACTTTTAGACATCTGCAACGACACATAAACACGATAACATTGTCGAATCAATTCTCAATTACTGTTTTGTAAGGGAATATACCTATTCACCCTGAGACTTTTCATTCAAACCGAGCTCAATCTTTTCGATAGCATACGATCGAAGAAATCTCGTTCCATTTTTCCTTAATCATGACGATGACGAAATACCCGGATGTATCAAAACCCAAAATTAATATTTCCCTTCGTATCTAACGGCTTGTGGAAAACGATCGACGGAGAAAGTGATTCTCCTTGTCCCTATTCCATCATTAACGGTGCATAATGGAAAAGAAAAACCCTATAAACATCGAAGCTCTACCCTCAGTGAAGCGCTGTAAGCGAAACTAACAGGATCGTAGCGGATCTGTAAAAATCTACGTCCCAAATACTTCCTGTTAAATAGACGCGATCAATGAGATGGCGGTGATCGATTATACATTCAACCTCTATCATTTAAAGGTTACGATTTCCGAAGATACCGTTATGCCTAATAACTGAAACGGCTTTAAAAAATGGCCATTTAATCGATAGGAATTTCAGGAAACGTTTGCCATCATGAGTTTTATCGGTTAAAAATCTCCGCGTTTGCCATCATGGGTTTTATCGGTGGAAAATCTGGGCGCGAGATCTTTTGTAACCTAGAAGGCGTATCTTACGATAAATATCCTTATATTTTCTTTCGAACCAAGAAGAAAACTTGTTCTATCAAGATTAAGCGAATTAACGTGTTGAAGTTTACCGTTGAATCGGATATGCTTAGTGTTTATCACATCTGTTACGAGCCGGCTGTAATTATGTGTTCGCTTACAGAATAACCATAATAACCGCTAGATGGAATTATACATGGCTAGAACCTATCGAATCTTAACTTTGTGTTGATTTCAGGAGAGATTAAACGAATGTTTATTGACTTATTTGAATTTTGGAGTTTTCATTAGGTTCCTACTGCTGTAATTACACAATATGAGTTTCCGGCCAAAAAAAAAAAAACTCACAAGTTTCTGAAAGAACATCAAATAGCACTTGATAACAAGAAAGATTATTTTTAGTGTTGACAATGAAATTAAATAATAAGGAATAGAATGACATATATTTTACGTTGCTGAATAATCTTGGTCATTAATGCTCGGAAAGAGATCAAAACTGAACGATGTTTCCTCACGAAAAACCTTGAAAAAGTAGCTTGAAATCTAAAGAGCTCCAAATGTTAACTGATTATAAATTCAACTTGTAAGTCACACTAGCAATCAAATAGAAAGCCGTCTGATTCTTGCGGTCATTACCCAATCAACATGCGTCAACAACTGAATTAAATACGAGCGTGCCTCCATAGCTTCACTCCTCCATGTTTGGAAGTTGAGATTGGGGCGCGTACATCACGACATATCACGTACAGATTACATGACCGCAACACCTGCCTTACCTCCCACTCTTCTACCTAACATTTACCCTTCATAACCACTTCATGATTATCTTAATACCCGAGAAATTGCTCCATAATCTCATTATGAGCATTGTTATATCTTGTTTTGAAAGTAGTTCCAGGCATATCGTTTTATTAACCTCATATACTACTTACTTGTTGGACCTTAGTTTGAGAATGTTAATTACGTTTATCATCCTTTTACTTGTTGATAGATAAATTACTTTACAGCGTATCCCTAAGATCGAACTTCTTTAGAATCCGATATAAGAGGAAATAGAAGTGAAAGACTGAACTTTATCAAAGAGCTATCATCGAATAAGGACTGTGCGAGATTCAGGTTTTTCTTGACACTTTTGTGCAAGGCAGGGGTGACTCTCCTGATATGGGGGAGTGTTGACTGATAACTCCCAACCTTTGTAGTATACCCTAACTAAGCATAAATCACTTCCCATCGTCAGGGTCTCCTACCTGCCTCGCTGGGAACGAAAGATTATACGATGAAAACTATAAGAGAACATTTTATCTTACGTAAATCTGCCTTTCAAACCCAATCTACAAATGATCGTTCGCTACCTACAGTACAGATAACTCACTCCTGATTTAGCATATAAGATTTGACTTATATAATTACAAATTTCCAACATATTTACTTAAGTTTTAAAATAAAAAAATTGGGAGTGTTCCCTAAGAGAAAAGCGAAGTACCTTTCAGGCACACAAAACTCCCAACCTTTGGTAGTTTATGCTATCTAAACAAAAATCACTCCCCATCGCTAGAGGAGTGATTCCTACATACCTAGCTGGGATTGAAATATTTTATATTTTTAATAATTTTTTAAAGCTAAAAGAGAACATTTTATCGTATATAACTGCACCTTTCAATCCCAATCTACAAATCCAGAACCGAATGAATTCTCAGAGCTTTAACACCATCCTAAAACAACTACTGTTCTTCCCTTCGGCAAGTACCAACTCACGTGCAAATATCGCGGGTCTATTTATATCTCTGACTCTTTCTAAATCGGATCCGAAAAAGATGAAATGGAACTGGCAGATCGAACAAAGGAGGAAAGTCAAGGGCGCGTCAAAAATACAGATATTTCCGTTTATGGACAGTCCAAGGACTAATGGGAGGGGACTTCCCGATCTTTGTGACTACAGATCGAATTTATTGGGGAAAAGTAAGGTAGTAGAACGATAAATGTTTCACTGATAAATATTCCAAATTAGGCAACGAAGAGAGCATACGGATTTTTGGTCATTTAACATCTTCCGATAGATATTGATACTTGAATTTCACGTAGTCTATGATTTCAGATACCATAGCTACACTTCATTGGCATATCATGGCCTACAATGGATGCAATCTATATTTTTCGAGATATAAAGGATAATTAATTACCTCTTGAAAACGGTAAATCAGTAATTAAAATGAAATTTTGTAGCTGTCTTGAAATGTATGCAGTATGGCATACTTGAATATATTACATAAATGCATGGCCATTCGAAGAATAATCTCAACTTATGGTATAAAAAACATTTTCACGTATTACTAAGGTGCACGATGAGTAGCATTGACATACTACGCATTAAATGTTTAAGGAAAAGGAATAAAAATAACTATTTACAGTCGAAACCACAACAAATATTTTTAATTCCTCAGAATGTCATTAAATAAACGTTTTTACACTTCTTAGGTCGCCTGAGTGTGAATTGAAACAGTTTAAAATAGACATTGTTCATCATTATCATTCAACGTTATTATTATAATCATTAACCATTACAATGTATTGAGGACTGTTCTTTCTTTGCCTCCCTTGGGAATGGCAGGGACAGTTAACAACATTCAAAGGTTTGTTTTAAATTTTAGGTAAACCATGATTGAAATGACTTCTGTGGAGGAAAATGAGATAAAGCTACAAGCAATAATTAAAAAAATCAAAGGGAGAAAAGGACAACATTTAGGCTAGAAAAATGATCTTTGAGCAAATTCAAAATAAAGCAAATAAAATGCATAAAAATCAAACGATTTGAAATTAGATCGCCATTAGTTAGGGAATGAGAACACTCTTCGATTATTTAGACAGTTTATTTTAGTCTTATGAGGTGACACAGTTCAAAATAAGGAGACAATGGCTAAGGAAATTGCAAATATGCGGAGAAATTGAAAATATTATCGGTTAAATAAGAAATATCTAAGAGAATATACAAAGTAATAGTCAAAATCGAGGAAAGTGGCTGTGATTTTAAGGGACTTTAAGTAAATTGGATGGAAAAATGTCTTCCGGAGGTAATTTAATGTTACGTAAACAATGATTCTGAGGGTAGTATCTAGGCCGTTGCTTGGTAAAACTACTGAAAGGAAGATGGCCTAAACCTGTCCGAAAGAGCTATCTCGTAGTACCGACAGGAACAAAATTGTCAAAGGAATGTCATGGATGAGAAGTAAGGCAAGGGCAGTAGGAATTGCGAAATATGACTGACCTTAAATAATAGAATCTAAATAATAGAAGGGAAAAGGTGAGTCACAAAAAATTTTATTCTAAAGTAGACAGCAAAAATATTTACCTGTCCTAGTTTTTCATCACTTACTTACAAATTCGACATAAAATAACTTGATTTAAGAAATGATTGCAAGATGTTGAGTGATTTCAAAATAATTGAATAATAAATTTATTTTTACCGTTTTTACGCTCCTATGGGCACGATATTCCTCCAAAAATGAGAACGTTGTCTCGAAATGTGTACTTGATATACGGCTCTTCTCGGTCATAAAACTGTTTTTTCAATCACAGAAATGTTTGTTCTTAAGAAGTGACATTCGTGATTATTTCAAAATTAAAAACTTATAAGTGAGAAGATTACTTAAATGTGTTTAAATGTAGTCCGATAGTAATTTTTAGGATCGATGGATAGGAAAAGATTTTGAGATTCATTCGAGTAATTTTCCTAAATACATAATATACATTTTCCGTAATACATTTTCCTAGAGTTAGTGTATGACTTCCCAATTCTTTGTCATGAGCACTTTCACTCTGCTGACGGAATTTGGTCTTGCATGTATTGTAGTAGTATCAGGCAATTTCTATCGGTAATTTACGCACACAATAAATCAGATAAAATTACAGTTGAAGTAAGAGAACAATAGATGAATAAATTACTTTATAAACTCAATATGCGAAGGCGTTACTTCGTGGAAGGCCATAATGATGGAAATTGAACCTCTCGTACACTTCCACGGTAGATTATATTTAGCGACATGATTCGCCAGAGAGAAGACGAGAAGTTACACAATTACTTTATCATTACAGGATTTACTTTCAGAAAGGTAAGACGGATTCGTATAAAGAGTGGAGACCGAAACGCATTTGGCGTAGCAGCAGTCACGAATTTGTACAGGGAATGGCTTGCTGAAGACCTTGCATACCCGTTGATAGAATGAGCCTAATTCCGACGCAGATAAGTTGCCCAAGATCAATTCAAAAACGGAAACATAAAGAGCTTCATTCCAAGGATGCTGAGCGGAAATGAAGGCAGAAAATGAGCACAAAACGAAGATTGATTGCGAGCAGTTTGAACCTGCCTGACACCCTTCACCCATCATCCGACCAAATAGAATGCGGCACTCATCATAATGGACGTAAACATCCTAGAGAGCATCCTCGTAGAGCGTCCGGACGAGAAGAGACCTGAAGGGATTGTTGTGTATCCCTTATCAGATGTGCTAGCGCACATCAAATATTTAGGCGGAGAAGAGCCGACAGGAGCGACTTTGAGAATAGGAGAATGTTTTGAATGAGGTCGGGGGAATGGAAAACCCATTCATTTCGAACTGACGGGGGCAGTTGCGTAAGTGACGACCTTGGTTCCGACAACAAAAGAACCTCTTACCTCCTTCCCTTCCACCTTTTTAAATCGGCCGCTTTAACCCTTCCCGATCAGCTGATCCGAACACATGTTAAGGCGCGGGGTATTTCAGGCCGGAGAACGGACGACTGCGAAACCTTATCGCGTCCACACGGTGCACCCACGGTGGACACCCACTCCGAAAAGTTTTCCCTGCCCTCGTCGCCGAAATGTACCCAAAAAGCGTATTTTTCTCCGGCGTTACGAAATTCTACCGTTTTTTACTCCATTTGTCTCCTACCGTCTTCAGCGTTATTGACCTCAGCCTCCCCGCGCTCTCTCCCAAATTACGCGTGCTTTTCGTCGTAACTCGTAAGCCGATGACGGGCTCAAAAAGTGCTTTTTTCCCCTCTACGTCTTGACCTTGCCGCGCAGAGAAGTTTTCGTAATACCGCTCGCGAAATTCACGTGGCGTCGCGACTCATTTTTTCCCCCTTTCGTCGAATTGTCGGCATTGAGTGGGGACGCTCGTGATTCTTTCGACTTTGACCGCTCTCTCCAAGGGCTACGCGCGTCTTCGGACTACGCCTCCGATGTCGGGGGATGGCGCCAAGAGAGGAATCCAAATATGGCTCTTGCCTGATAACATATGACTTCTAGAGGTGTAAGGCGAGGGGATAATCTTGACCCCAAAATGGATCATGAGCTAGAAAGATAGAAATCTCGCAATAAATAGCAACCGATTCTTGGTTTAACAATGACACATTTGGCTAAATAAATATTTTTATCAGTTGCGAAATTAATTAATACGGACCTCCAAATGGGACCATATGTTTTCTGTGACAACTTCGACCTACGTAGCGAGGAAAATTATTGACGAAAAACTTGATCGATAAAACAAGACACCTACCTCTCATAAATTCATTATTAGCATTCTATCACTCGGTAGGTTGATCCCTACTATTCCCTTATTATTTAGTTTTCATATAACAGGTTGGGAGCTAACTTATTGCAACCGAACACCGTCCTATTGTGCCTTCACTCTTAAACAGACAAAGAATGGCGGCTATCTAATTCATGCGAAAATTATGACCAATATTTAATGCCTGGTATTGAAGAAACACATGTTTAGTAAAACAAGAGACCCTCACCACTTAACTCCGATTATATTCTTAACGCGTATATATATAATTTAACAAAATTTTTAAATGAACGTTTCATTGCTTTAAAATGTACTTCATGCAGTTCAAATATCATATTGATCTAATATATGTGGCCATACGAAGAGTTCACTATCGCTATTGACTTATAAAAGATTAAAAAAAAAACGTTTCATTGCTTTAAATGTACTTCATGCAGTTCAAATATCATATTGATCTAATATATGTGGCCATACGAAGAGTTCACTATCGCTATTGACTTATAAAAGACTTCACACTCTTAATAGCGAACGAAAAGATAATGATTTTCTCTTTCTTTAATCTTCTATGGTATCTTCTGAAGTAGTAAAATGTCACAAGAACAGCCATCACTGTCGGTCCCCTCTTTAGTATTCTGACGAATTTTAAAACCTTTTATAGTACAGACATATATTTAAACCATAAAATTTCTTCGTGGAAGTCTTCGATAATCACGATATCCAATCCATGTTAATGCTAAAGTCACCCATCTCTCTTAACTTAAAATATTATAATACCATGTGTAAATACGGTTTCGTAACATCAATGCACACCGCTACTCATCACGTTCTAGGCTAATGCGAAAATTAAACAAGAACCTCGATTCTCGGAGTCTCTACTCAAAAACGCAAAGAGGTTCAAAACAGTCGGAAGCGAAATTGGCTATTGTTCCAGCATATGGAGGAAATAATTTAACATGCTTATGCTTATGAACTCTCAAATAATAGTCACCTTGATTATCAGCGAAGAAACTATTTTATTTTTAGTGGAGTCTAGACGAATGGAAAGAGCGAAAGGGAATCTTTCAAAGAATTTCCGCATCGGTCATTGGCACGTAAATTACTGGAAAGTAATTAAATTAGCGCTGAGTCACAAAGGAGAAGTTACATAATTGGATGCACCATGCCTTCGCAATGGAACAAAAACTACTTTCGTTTAACTGCCGAATGAGAAATATAAACGGTTCAAATAATATCTTCCATGAAACTTATTTCTTAAAATATCTACTCAACCAACAAAATAATTAGAAGTATGATTTTATACCCAATTAAATAAGGTATATATAGTTATCTTTCATACTAGGCTTCATGAATGTTACTTCCTTAATTAATAAAATTCACAGACATTGGCGATGTTTTATAGAAATGCTCCATGTTTGCAGGATAAGAGACTTCTTTTTCCACAGGATTTTAATAGAGACTACTCGCTGAGACCTGGTCGTGTCTGGATAAAAATCCTGGGAAGAAGTAAAAAGTCTCTTTCCCTTCATTAATTAAACTTAATTTAACACAATCATCGCAATAATTACGCCTAAAACATACATCTAACCGTAAGACTTCATAAGAAGTAAAAATGGGGGTTGGGACCTTTGTATTTTAATTGTCAAAGGTCTACTATTCACACTAATATCGTGAATTTTATTTTTACCTAGCCGTTAAATGCTAAGCAGCTGTGACATTTTGAAACCAACTGATGTCATTATAATGTCATGATCATGTAAAATGTAATGAACGAGTTGAACCAGGAGCTTCTTTTACGAATATTTATCCTGGTTCACAGCAACATCTATTACATGCATACTAATATTTCTGAAAGAAATGTATCACATTATGTTTATGTCAAATATACTAAATGTAAGCTCAGCTTAAATTAAAAATGGATCAGTTCTCCGTGTTGTCATCAGATTCCTCACTCTCGTAGTAGTTAAGAGGAAAAATTAAAGTATTTGTACAATGTATTTTACGGCTCAGCGTAGGATAGGCAATTCCAAATCTTAATTCTAACGACGTAAATTGATAAATCTAAAGCCATCAATTATCTATTAGAATAAATAAGTTATCTTTATCACTAAAACCATAAGAAATATGCTAGCTGAAGAATTATAATATGCAACTAAGAAGCTCCAAATCCATTTAAATAATTACAAATATCACAACGTTTGGTCTTCTACGTAGAAAATTTCAAGAAAACAAATTGTTAGTCCTTTATTTTACCGCTGAGAGTTTTTCCTACAAATGTTCTCATTGAAGACGAAACGTGTTGAGACATTCAATTACTTTGTTTTCTGGAGCTACTTAGTTTTCAATAGTTAGTAGTTATTGGGTCAGTTCTTAATGAGATAGAGAACGTGTGTCGAAAGATATATATACCTTAGCTCCATCCTTTGATTTTGCCAGGATCTCCCCTTCTTCTGGAAGAGGAGGACCTGCTTCGTAGTGCCTAACGGAGAGGACCTTCTGCCCCGGTGGCGGAGGGATCAGCCCCGGGGGAACGGCCGCTGCAGACGCCGCAGCCGCCGCTGCTGCTGCCATCATGGTTTCCCCGGAGGACCCAGCACCTTCAGGTGGCGCCACTGTTGCAGTGGCGCCTGAAGCTATAAAAAGAAACAGAGAATAGACCATTAGGCTTCCGTATACATTATGCATGCATTCCAATTTTTTTACAGTTACTTCGGGACGAATTGGAGAATCGAAAGAATTTTCATGCAAATAAACAACTGTCACCTAGTGGCAACGCCATTGGTGTAAATTTTATGGGAATTTGAATAAAAATGATTTAATTGAAATAAATTACTCGTATTTCCTAGCCTATAACCAAATTATCCAAATAGGTTCAAAATCGAAATGTCTACTTTCCATGTCCTTAACTGTTATGAGTGAAAAATCACGATAAACTTGTTAGAAATAATAGGGCTATTACCTGACCTAAATCAAAATTTAATGGAATGTTAAAGACGGAGGAAACTATTATATCCATGCAGACGACCTCAAAGTAAGATGAAATAGCGAACTCTACTACAATTCTATACAAAACTCTTGTGTTTATGCTGATAAAAGAAAATTTATCGCACGAAGTAAAGAGAAACTGTTTCTACTCAATCCATGCATACTCTAAAGCACAGGTTATCAACCAGGTTAAAAATGTATATAAACAGAGCATAAAAAAGTGGCGTTGGAGTTATACGTATTTCGTTAAAAATTTTTAAGCGAAATAATGCGTTTTGTGGGAAAAACTGAGTTAAATTTTATGGAGGATAAAAGTAACTTTGGATCCAAACATTTTCCATCGTCATACTAAACAGGTTTTGTATATTATTTAATTGCTAAAAATTTTATCGCTTAAGCTTGAGTAACTTTTACCATGTTTGAAGGTTAATTAACTATTGAAACTATTATCTATTGAAAGATTTGCATCCGAACGCCATATATAAAATTTGTGAGGGTATGTTTCCATGCAAACCGTTGTAATTTAAAACTTTTCATCACAATCATTAGGTTGATATGAAACTTATAAACTTTATGAAAATATTTATAACTTTGTAAGTACATGTATAAAAAAATTGTAAATAAGATAAAAAATTTTGATGTATCTTGTCTTAATTTTGCTTTAGAAGTTTTATTTAAAAATCACCTATTTCTTAGAATATATGATACATCGCTTCACTAGAAGAGAAAATTGTTTCCTTTGGCTGGATTAGCTAAAATCTACTGCTGCTGTCAAAAAATAGATTTAAAATCCAGTGCAGGAACAATGCACCACCATGAATTCAATATCAAGAAGGATGAAAAAATTACAGAAACAGGTTCAAGGTCTCCAACTTACTTTCTCTTTTTGTGATGGAAAAGCGATTGTGAAAGTTATTTAATTTTAAAGTAAAATATCTAGGACAAAAAAGAAAATCTACAATAAAACTCATAAATTCATCTTATAGTCTTTCTATCACACATGCTTACAAAGTAATTATCGATTTAAATTGCACGCAAACGTTATGGAATATTTACACATTTCATACATCTAGAATACGCATCTCCTCTACTAGCTTACATCTTATGATATAGACGAGATATTTCCCGAAACATCAATTGATTAGATTTTAGTATGTTTTTCTCCGTCGGCGGGACTAAAGACGCAACCGAATGCTGAGAAGAATCGCGATGGGAATGCACTTACGCATGTAAGCGACAACTCTCAACAGACAAGCGGATGGGAGAAGGTTGCGTGCCAACCCTAGGGAAGCAAAGGAAATCCTCTTACATGTACCGAATCGAAGCAAAAAAAATCGGGCGATGCAACATAATGCGAGAGCGGTCTTCGGCGCAAGAGTGAAAGGATTCGGAAAACGGGCATACGGTCTTTATCTCCACATTTTTTATAACCTTACATTATTCCTTCCCTAACAGATCCATTCTTCATTTTCTCTGCAGATAAATGCCAATAACTTTTCAGTATCTACATGAAATGTAATCTTTTTCCTTTTGTCGTAATCATTCCAAGTTTCCTCCTTTCCTAACCAAAGTTTTTCCCACGAAGACCACCCACACATTTATGCAATTCCAACACAGCAACATGCCATCACGCCTCTTTTCTACCATTGACATCATCCCATTCCATCATTTTCTTTCCTATTATTTGCTCTTTTATTTCCTCCATGACATGGTTTCCTAAAAGGTGCACGCCCAAGTGGCTAGACAGCGGTCTAAGAAATGCAACGGATAGAATTTTTATCCCCCGATCCGAAGTGGAATCCTGAGGTATTAAATGACCAATAAAAATATATCAGCCGTGCGATTACTTTCGCTCTTCGTACAGATATCATCCTTTCCATATATGTGCAAAATTAGAAGAGTTACGATTGCAAATTCGATTACCTCGTAAACATGCCCAATTTACTTTCCAATCCATTTGTCTCGTACTTTTCTTCTTCTATTTTCTTTATATGCGCCATATGCTATCCATGCCTGTTTTCGTTATCAACCTTCCAGTTATTCACCTCTCATCTTTTCGAAGCGCATTATATTGCTCTCTCATACCTTTAATTTGTGTTTTTTTCGCGTTTTTCTATTCAAGTATTTATCAATGGATATTTAATTTATTCTTACTCATGGCCGAGATAATATGAAAGTTACTGAAGTAAAGACATATACATTTACAATCACTCCCTGTAAGCTTCCAATGGTGCGTGACAGAGGGTGTAAAAACACCGATAATAATATCACATCCTAACTGCTATTAGCTTCTCTAATACTTTGCGGGAAAAACGACCAGAAGTAACTATCCGTCCTGGCAATTACTTCCCTGAATCGCCTCTTAGTTTTCTCTCGGGGCCCGCGCACGTTACTAACTGGAATAACAATATCAGCTATCTCATGGACGATTGGTAGTAAACTTTAGTAGTATTGCTGTACTGTAATGATAAACTTTTTGGAAAGCTGACGTCGGTCTTCTATCCCTAAACGAAATCCACCCGAGGGATTCTATCACAGCCGAAGCACTACTAAATCAAATTAAAATCTAAAATCTTTCTTGACAAACCTAGCCGCTTTACATTGAACGGTTAATGGTATCTCGTGGATCTCTCTGAACGAGTGATACGACGGAGATAACAATTATTTGCCCATTTAAATTGTTTATAACTTTTCAAATCGTATTACACGCGGTCAGTCTTCACCCGGGCACTTCCTGCTGAGAGGGTATGGTCACTAAGCTCGAGCAAAGGGTCCCAATTTCGAGACGAACCCTTCCAAAATCTACCTGCAACTTTATAACGGTAAAAACCCCGCTTGGCTACCATTAACCCATTGAACAGTCTCAAGATCGGAGATTAATCCTACTTCGTGAGTATCCCACATTGTACAGCAATACTCGAGGAGAGGTCGGATTGGGGAAAAGTACGCTATTTTCTTTAATTTCGACTGACATCCCCTCAGAATCCTAATGGCTAGCCATTACATCCGATTCGCCTTTCTTACTACGCTTCGAATAAGCTCTTACAAGGAAAAACTACTACTGAGGGTCACTCCTACGCGGGTTACATTAGTAGAACGCGTAAAAGACATAGGTCCTAAAATAAGGCTTAAATAATGCTCAGGTGGTGGAAACCCAATTTAATATGGTAATTATTTTTATTTTGAGCGAATAAAAATAATTGCCATATTACTGAGATAAGACTACAGTAATATTTCTCTTCTGTGACGTTTTTTACTCACTTCTCTAACCTGATTATTTTCCTTACACTTCTTGTTAATGAAATCACAAGACAACATCTTTTCTTTATATTATAAAATAATATACTTAATTAATTTGAGTTATGTATGAATAATGCCTTCTAATTTTAATACTTCAAGTTATACTGGTGCCGACTTTGCAACGCGCAAACTCGATCTTTTCATCCTTGAATCTCCATTGCTCTAGTAACTATATCTTGAGGAATGGAATATATTTCATTCATCTTTTTGTATAGGATAGGTAAATAATGTTGCCTCTATTTACTTCATCTCAGTCTTGTTTAAGGCGAGCATAATATGTATGCTACTGAGGCATGGAAGATGCTGAATTATGGCATTCATTAGGTCTCACAAAATTTAATGCTGCGGAAATTTTTATTCATTATGGTAATTGTGGTAAATTATGTGGAAATTCTTCTTCCTTGAGGTATAAGGCGTGGGCCAAATGTGGAGTGAGGTAACTACCTCACTCCTGATCTTGCTTAATACGCCTCATTCCCTCTTCAGTGTTTTTCGGAGCTTATGGAAGGAGGAAAGAGGTTAAATCAGCCTCTTGAACTGAAAAATGTACAGAGAAAGAATCTACCTTACGATATTCTATAATGTTTTCACCTCTTTACCTCGTTCGGAAACAATCCATCTTCTATTACTCCTAAATATATTGCCACCGTTCTCACAGTCTTTCCCCAACTCCCCATTCTTGTCTTAGCAAAACAGGCCGAAGAGGTATTTTTCGTGAGGAAGGCGGCAAACAGCCGAACGTGGCGACATTCCCCATTCTGAGCACGACTTTTTCCATCGCCGAACTTTTCGAAAGGGACAAAGAATCGGAGGACAAAAATGGTGGAGTCAAAGAAGAACTCTAACAAACCCAGGACAGTTACGGAAGTGAAAAGAATTTCTACGAAAAGCAAGATTATGATTCGTGGAAGGACGGCCTTTCACTCGTCGAACTCGAACGATGCTTATCAGGTTCCAGTCGAAGCTTTTTAGGAAAACATTTCGCTCCTCAAAAACAATAAACGAAGAAAATTTTACGAATCAAAGCATTTCTATATCAGATCAAACACGCCTGAACTCTTTTTCGTCTTTCTTTATTTGTTTTATTTACTACTACTCGCGGTTTTCGGAAAGTATTAAATGTGGATCTAAAAATAAATCTGGAAAATTAGGTGTGCCTACAAGATTGGAAATGATTAAACATCAGAATGGAGAATTTATTAGAGTGACTCAAAAAGAGCATGTTATCTGAGAAAGGATTATGAAGCTGAAACATAGCGATAATAAAACTAATTAGAAGAGAATTACAGAGCAAGGTTTCGGGTGGGTTGAGCGAACGTTGTAATCTGTCTTAAGTCACCAGCCATCATCAGGAGGTTGGATAAGTCTTCGGAACGTTAGGTGGACACTCATCCCCTCCACCATAAGATACGAAAAGATTTGGAGAGGGAATAAGGCGAGCAGGTGATATAATGAATAAATTCACTTCTTGCCGGAAAAGTTTTGCTCACGGCTCCTGACTTAGGGTCTTATTCATGGTTTTCTATTAAACACTTTGGTTTCACTTTTTACTGAAGATTACGGGTTAGGGGAGAGCATCTGGCTCGGATTAAGGTATACGAAAAGGTGATACGAGGAGTGAGGTACTTTGCCCTTGTTTTCCTGGGTGAGTCAGAATTCTAGGAAACGTTGAAGTTCATATAAGCGCAGTAAAATGACTCAATGAATGTAATTTTTTAAATATGAACTGATGCGCCAATTGAACCGAATTTGAATAAAACTAGGTACATATAATGATACACTGAAGTTTCACGACAAGTGGGGCCGACAAAAAATCGTGTGAGTCGGGATACGACTTTTCACATAGATATATTAAATTTGATGGTTAAATGCGACAAAGGATTAAGAAAACTACTGGAGGAAAAGGATTTAATAAAAAATGTAGTTCATTATAGATAGTAATATAAATTAACAAAGAATTAAATGAGTTACGTAAAACGAAGATATAAATTATAATCAATTGTATCGTTCAAAAAAAATACATTTATCCATTTATGAATGGTTTAGAACATTTATTTCATCTTCAGGGAATGGAATGAACTAAATGTTCGCCTGAAGATGAACTAAATATTACAAGCCATTGGTCGCTAGAGAAATATATTTTGTGGAGCAGTACAAGTGATTAATTAGTACATATATCTACATCGATAATATGGAATTCCACCAATTAAATATATAATTCCATAAATCTAAATTACTCGATAAGTCTAGACAAGTCTTCTTTTTTTCCTCGCAGAATTTCCTCGTAGCAAGGTAATATTTTTTTAAATTCCTAGTTGTTATAACGCCTTCGTCGTTGACATCTATATTTCCCAATATTTGTAACGCTTTTTCGATTGAGCCGAGGGCTTCTATTAAAATTGCTGTGTGTGAGGGACGAATCAGGAGGGGAAAACTGAGAATCGCACAACTCCGATTTCGCCTAATTCAAGGCATCACTGTAAACCGCGCATCTACTCCAAAGTACTAATATGGAAATCCTTAAAACAGCGAATGAGCAGGATGGAAAATTTGGGTTAGTCTAGTTGTAAGATGGAAGGTGATCGTGTTTACTTAAAATCATAACAGTCCACTGAACGTAAAACAAAAACAACGGTGAGGGGAAGGAATTACACCGGAAGACTCAGGCTAGATTTCGAGAAGAAAAAAATGGTTAAGGATAAGAAAGTGATAGAAGGAGAGAGTTAAGGAATAGAAGGAAAAAGAAAAGGAAGAGTGAAGGATATTGGTTAAGGAAGATAAGGTTATGAATTGCAAGCAAATGAAGCGATTGACAAGAGAAAAGATGATTTGGAGATCTTTCGCGAACCAATAAGTACAAGAATTGTTCACCTTCTTTAGCGAAGCAAAACTCAAATAGTTCACATTTGATGATGAAGACGACAGCTTCACTAACTAAATTTTTTTATTATTCTCGGCATTTATTTATATGTGCCCTGGATTGTAAACTGAACATATACAGAGAAATTCGCATATTGACAACGCCTAACAGCCCAATGTAACTTGGACTGTAGCCGACAAGTAAGTATTCCAGGCAAGAACCTCTTCTGGAAAAACGATCCTGAGTGAAGACGCATTTTCGAGCGTTCGAACTTCGGAATCAAAGAGAAGGAGATAGAAATCCTTTCCCTGCAGAGGAATCCGAAGGCATCGCGTATTCAGCTCTCGTCCTCGGCAAAGGAGAAAAAGATCCTGAACAGCGAAATGGCGGAGACTCTCGCACTAACTACGCACACATTGCTAAGGAGAGGGGTCATTTTCAAGGAAAAAACGAACGCGACCGCTTCGAAAATAATTCAGATAAGGGGATAGATGCGAAGACCGGTCGGAATTAAATGCACGGAGAAAGATAGAGAAGGATGGTGGACGTTAACTTTCCTCGCCGACATCTAAAGCTTTTATCCTCTCGCAGCGCACTTCTTCAGCCTTATGCTTCCGACCAAGGACGTCCGGTCGAGAGCAGAGTTGTCCACGTAGTGTAAGGGAGGTAAGGAGGGCGGAATGAGGGAGGATGGAGAAGTCTTGGGAGGAAAAATGACGAAGTGGAAGGGTGTAAGGACGGAGTGGTTCTCATAAGTGATTCACCCATTTTCATTAACGCCTATTGCTTATCCGGCCGCGTATCGGATGCTTGCCATTTCCGAAGAGGAGAAGGATTCGACAGTTATGAGTATCGTATTTGGTGGGATAATTACCTGTATATCTTTTGTTTCTCGGTGAGTCATTGCTGTAAATCACTCTCGTTACGAGTTGCTCGCTCCAACTCCGACTACCCTACTTTCCTTTGGATACACATCTATTTTAGTATCTTATCTAAAGCTTATTACGAATGGTTATGGTTATATCTCATCTACAGCGTTCTTTCTTTATATGTATACTAGCTGAGGCGCCCGTTGATTCTCAACGGGGTAAATAGATGCTGGATTAAATATAGTAAACCTATTTGTACATAAGAGAAAATAACATCTCGAATCTTAGTCCAATGGAACAGGTTATTGAAAACAAAAATTTTCTAATCAAAGTTCGAAGCCGAAATCTATTATCAACAATAATAATGTGAATCATTATGGAATATCCATCTTATTATTAACATTTCTCAAAGTAATGTGCAAGTTTGCAAGATTTTCAACTTCTGGTACTAATCGTAAAATATGTCAAGAGTCCGAATTGATAGACAAAAAGTTACTCATTTATCCCAATTAGTTCATTACGGTGCTACTTAAATTTGTTGCCCCTGCGATTCATCACTACAAATTGTTCGTGACTGTAATAGTTAAATTCTCTGAATAATTTCCTCGATTTCATATCGTCAAATGCTTTTAAATGGGTCTAAATACATATGCATTCTTATGGGAAAATGCATGAACTCGGAATCAACAATCGCATTGGTTGTCAGGGGGACGGGTTGTTTACAACCTCAAAATTTCACAAAATATTCGCATATTTTATCTAAATTCTCGCAATTTCGAAACGAAAGCTTTATTCTACGCTAATAATAAGAATCTGTATTCAATTTCCCTTCTTTTGGTACTTATTTTGACTTTATACGACTATTCCTTCTAATTTAATTTGCAAAAGAAATAAAGTCTGCAACCGATAAAATCGAACTTTACATGTATTTCTTATGGAAATCTATCTGAATGATCTTGGTTCAAACCCAGCAAATTTTGCGAATAAAAAGTTGACAGTACTTCCTTCCGGCTCACGGAGAACACGCACGCAAAGTTTGATGCAAATCGGACAAACAGTGTGGACTCCAATCGCGGACAAACAAACAGACACACAAACCCACAGAATTTCTGCTTTATATATATATATATT
>KZ308473.1:720056-801905 GCA_000376725.2 Ladona fulva | reverse complement strand
ATATATATATATAGATTATCAGCTGCTCTCACTAACAAGGAAAGGTATGCCGAAATGCGATGATGAAGATTTTTAAGTGAATATTGGTTATTTAACGAACGCCTCTGCCTGGAATGCTCATTTTAATTACTAGACGATCTTAATGTATAGGAATGGATTACATAATGCGGCTCACATTCATTGCCATTGCTATTTTAATATACGCCCTTTCCGATTCTACGTCCCTCTTTCCTAACATATTCTCATTGGCTTCCTCCATAAATATTTTGATTATTTTTCGCTTTATTAAATTTTTATATATTTTGTAGCGTAACTATATTTTATTGAATAGTTGCTTCTGTATATTTTCTACTGCGTTTTCGCGGTTTCTTTCACCCGCTTCTCTGTGGGTGTTTTCCCGCAGCGTAGATTCTTTCTCTGTCAACCTTTAGCTACCCTACGCTACTCTTTTCTTTTCTTTCTTCTTCTTTTATGTTGTTTTAATCTTTGCAAGTATTAAACATTAGACGACATATGAGGTTAGGTGGAAAACAGGCTCACAAGGGCCTAACCTCGCCAATAAAGGGTGTATATATCTATAATTCGAATTCTTTGCTGTTGGTGGTCATCCAACCATGTCAAATGAATATAAACTAATTAATAAAATGATTCCGAGTTTCCAAAGTAACAAAGAGAATCGCCGTTTCTACGTCGAAACTTAAAAATCTTTGCAATATGTTAAAAACACCACTACCATAATAACCTCCATCGTAGGTGAAATGGAAACTATTATCAATGAACTGAAGGAAAAAGTTTTGTCAAATTTTCCACACAATTAATAATGACATTATATATACACAATATACACAATTTCCACACAATTAAATTGCGTGGAAATTTACCAAATATTTTTCTTTTGTACTACAGCCCTTCGAGATGTAACGCCTGACCATACCGATTCCAAGTGTCAATAAGGTTACGTTTGATTTCTTTTGATTTTGGACATGAAATTTCGATATAAACTCGTACACATAATTTTTGCAGATTCTCTCCTAATACGAAAATTATTGCCATCATATCTTGGAAAATTGGGGTAAAATGTCGCATAACCAACTGCGGATTTTGTCTAAGTTTCAATCAATCGTTTGATTAAACATGTTCTTTCAAAACATTTTTGTCTAGAAAAATAATGCCTAATCCTCCTCCTTTATATGACACATCAATATCTGACGAATCAGCGCATAATTTATAATAGAGCGGATGCTTGTGGGAGTAAGCTATGATATGATGGCATTAGCCGCAAGGATAATACATTTTTAAGGGGTGAAAAAACACACATGATTGATTTATAATGGTTTCACGAAAATTTTCTGATAATACACGAAAAAGTTTTGCAGTATGCCGTAGAACAGAACACCATAGCTTCAAATTGGTCTAGTAACACAGTACCGCTAATCCTTGGCGCCCATAACCCACTTGTTGAGTGGTAGCACACCCATCTACAATGTATCCGCAGAGTTAAGAAGAACCATGATTAAAAAGAAAATGAAAAATCCAAACGCCTCAAATATGAGAAACGTGTTTTTCGTAGTTATTCATCATGGGAGGGGTACGCCTATTACATGGGCCATGTTTGAACCGTGACCCAAGTTTGGGGACCGCTGATTTATGGCATTATATTAGTTACTAATTCAGCCTTCGTAAAATGAGATGTTAATTCGCGGGTGTCAGGAAAACAGTCGTTTTGACTTAAACCTTGACTCGCTTTATAGGGAAAGGATCCTTCCCTTTTAAACAAGTGTTGAAAATGTGGTGTGCAGATGCAAAGACTTTTTGTTGAAAAAGAGAGGGAAAAGAGTGGAGCGTTGCTAAGGACAATCTCACGCTACTCAGTTGCGGAAAGTTAGCACTAATGGAGAAGGAGTGGCGGCGATAATGAACGTTAACCTGAGGACGAGCGGAGAACCCACTGAAGTCACTCGGATTCTGAGATACCACGTGGGACACTGCGAGAACCGCTGAAGAAGCTTGCAAGAACTGGGAATGGGCGTTGAACCATGCACAAGGCAGTTTACACCTCGGATATCCCCTAGCCCAAGGAGGCTATGGATGTGATTAGCGGAAAACAAACGTAAAGAACGGTTCTTTCTTAACGCCGTGGTGGTCATTTTCAGCATGAGCAAGCAGGCAGTTTTCGAAGGATACAATGCAAGGCTTAACTCAGATACGCATTATTTGCTTTGCAGTTGGAACTAATTCGATCTCCGGGGAAAATGGAATTCGACTATGAATAAGAATTCCGTGCAGAGTGGACGAGGTGAACGAAGCAGAAAATGGAGCTCAAGGAAGAAGTGATATTTTCCTTGAATATTAGCGGTTGAAATGAACCACTTCAAATTTTTAAATTAGAAGCCCACTTCATAGTCCGTAGTCATACTGCAAATTGTGAGGAAATGGATGCTTCCCAGAAAAATTTGTTGTTAATTCAATAAAAACGATTCCGTTCACGGTTACGAAGTTAAGTGATTTGGAGGTTGATAAGTAAAAAATTCCGCGTAACTGACCATCTAAATGTAGGTTTACCTTCCGCATGCCTCCACACTTTTGCACGATTAGGTCCCTCCTGCTCCAGAGTGTAAATACCCGGAGGAAAATATATTAGCAAAATTATACAAAGTTGAATGCTAAAATATTACAGTTTCTTGGGTGGAGAATGAAATTAAAAAAGAAACTATGGATTCGGTCATCCAAAGTTAGCAAACTAACGGAATCATTCATCGTGCTGTCTGCGGTTTTCACCATATGAATTTTACAATCAAAACCGTTAGCTATTGGAACGCAAAATGTAGCACTGATGCTAAGAGATTTGGTATATGTTTATGCTAAAAGTTTCAGGGCGAACAATCAGAGCATGAATCATATTCGAAATGCAATAAAATTTTATTTAGAATACAAGAAAATGAATTTTTGGTCAAAAATTCCAAAAATTTTACAGAAAGGACAAATGGATTCGTACAAAAATGCCGGAGAGTTGTCGAGAATTATCAGTTTTCACTGAGACAAATTAATTTGAAATCATCTAATACGATTGACGAATAAATCAAATTTTGTCGAGGACGTCAATCACTATGTTATAATAGGTGACGATTTTTCAAGATTTGCAAGGACCGATGCCAGTATGTTGAACTGAAACGCCAGTGAATTAAGTGATATTTATTACATTAAGTAAAAGAGAATTTAACCATCAAGTTACATAATGAACTCCGCAATTAACGGAATATTATCAATAATCGGTCAAAGTAGGCCAACTTTGCTTCTAACATCGTAAGAGGAATAAAAATCAAAGGCGAATGAAGACGAGGCCGTTGCTATTTAGTTTTCTAATTAAAACGTAAATTAAGATAAACTCATGGTCATACCTCAAGAATGAGGTATAAGTCAAACAGTGCCATTACCATACTGAATAATTGTTTAAGTATGTCGGTTCAATAGTACGAATAACAAACAAGATCCTTAAGTTCCCAAGGAGAAACAGACTTGAAAAATGTCTGCTAGGACCGAGACTCGAACGCGGATCTCCCGAAGGCCGGTTGGTTGCTATAACAACTATGCTATCTAGCCAGAGCAGGTTAATGGTTAGGGCCATGAATGTAGAGATTTGGAGATTCAGAGATCCAGGTTCAAGTCCCGGTCCTGTCAAACTTTATTCCTGTCAGTTTCTCCTTGGAATGTTTCCTATGTGCACGAATTTACGAGCAAAGTCACCTCCACCCCTTTCCTTCTAAGATCTTCAGCCCAGAGTAATACTTTACAGGAAGTCAGCAATTGACTTTCAATCTCGGTTATATCTCCCTCAATTTTTTCAACGATCCTTCAGCAACTACTTAAAACGCAGAAGTCTTCGAATTCAAATAAGTTGAGTCAAGAAATTTTTGCAACCGTAAATATCCATTCACCCCAAACTGGAGAAATTATGCGCAGCAGTGGGCAGAAAAGCCCCTCTCTTAGGGAAGCGGACAAATAAAATTGCAAAGTGTATGGGAATATTATTTTACTGTAAAGGAACTACATTATGGGAAAGGACATCTTAGTGGTCAAAGGGTTAGCGGAATTTCGCCTTCCTGCGGAGGAAACCTAGCTTGATTAGTGATATGAATGGGCGAAAAATGGACACAGCGGGGGGTGTAGCAAAGCCTTGAACGCCTCCTTTTAGACCCATTCTTTTACAACGAGGGTCTCGCATCGCATGCTTCATCTCCCAACGCGCACCGTCCACTCAATACCTCCCATTTACTTTTCTCCACCCGAAACTCTCACATAAGCAACACTCACCTCCCAGGGCCGCATCACATGGAACGAGCAAGCCATTTCTTCGACTTTTCTCTCTCGCCGATGACAAAATAAAATGATACGAAGATGATACTAGGAAAGTGAAGACATGAGAACTCGCTAAGGAAAGTTTAGGACGTAATGACAATACCGCCACGATAGCAACAGGGATGCTTTCAAGATATCTTGCACATTCTCCTCTCTCGGACAATTTATTATGGCAATGAACGAACGTACCTAGACATCGGAGAATGCTGCAGAAATGAAATGCTACGAAGTAAATGCACAATTTATCAGCATCATTCATACCTCTATGGATTTCATAGTGGAACATCCATGAATGACACTAATACAAAAATATATGATGAATGTGAACTTCATTACATCTCATTCATACATTCTCCTATCTCAGACAATTTATTATAGTAGTGAAAGAACGTACCTAGACATCGGAAATAGAATGCTGCAGAAACGAAATGCTACGTAATAAATGCACCATTAATCAGCATCATTCATACCACTACGGATTTCATAGTAGAACGAGAACGAGACTGGTACAACAATATATCATGAATTAGAACTTCTGTTCTAAACCAACCGCATCGGTTTATATGTCGATAAGTGGTGTCCCATCATCCTGTAGAAATAAAGCATCATAGCCTGTTAATTTTTACTATAACTTCTCCTAATATTATCGGCATTAAAATTGATCAATACAACAATATTAAGAGGGATCCAAATTAGCTAATGCACATCATTTACCGCCGATATAAAACCTTCCACTTTAACATAACTTAGAACATTTTCCGCGCTGCGATAAAACCGACGTTATTGCACTACATGACTACTCAAAGAGGCAACATCAACAGTATCGATCAAGATGGTCTTAGATATATGCGCCGAATAAATCATAGGTTTGCAGATGAGTGGCTTATAAAGAGAGCCCCAATTAGAAGGAGATCAAGAGGAAGAGATCTTAACGGTCAAGTATCTCCACCTATCGTACGATCTCGGTACTGCGTCGCCTCTTTCTCTGCATCAGCTGATGATGTCATGCGGTTCGAACGCAGACATTTCGTGCATTATCGGTCTTCGCAAACACGTTTGGCCAATACACGATGTCGCGGAGGTGCTAACGACGACGTTTCTGTGCATGTCCTCAGCGGAAGTGAGCGTGGGTTTCGCAAAAAAACTCGAAATTTCCATTTTAAACGCGTAAATATCCTAACAAAAACATTCTCTTGAGGCGTACTTGGAAGAGTGTGACATAAATTGCTCCCTGATAGTTATTTCCGCCATATTGCACGCATCTTAAAATTGGCAAGGTACAGATTTCCATTTCCAGTCTCTCTCTGAATGAATAAATCGATTGTTGTTGGGAAATGGGATGTGAGGTCATGGGCAATGAAATCGTGACAAAGATCTGTAAAGATCCGAGGTTAAGGTTTAAACAGCTACCGATGATAAATGGGAACGCATCTGGACGGTTTTTGGCAAACTTTAAGCAATCGGCCTCCGTGCAAAGTTTTCTGTAATTTGATTGTTCTTTGAGTAATAAAATTTAAATATGGATGTATAATATAACTTGTTCATTGAATGCGAGGGGACAAAGACAGAACTTAAATCATTTTAACCCTGTTTTGCAGTAACCATGTCAGTAATTAAATTATGAAATGATAATAAATAAAGAATAAACTTAGAAAGAAAAATAATTTTGTTAACATTCAGCCTACACTAATAATTATATTAATTTACGCACTAAATTAATCATTTATAGTTATCTGAACTTAAAACTTATCCCAGGAAACGTAACGTGAACGAAGTGTAACCCTCCTTAGCATCCTTATATAATACTCTTAGGCTAATACACCCATTTTAATAAATATTACTAAATATTTGTAAAAGTACGTGTCGTACAAGAGTATCATGATATCTGTTTTTAAAGTGCTATGGCAAGGGTACCTGTTTGATTGTTTAGTTTCCGTACAAGAGTATCATGATATCTATTTTTAAAGTGCTATGGCAAGGGTATCTGTTTGATTGTTTAGTTTATGTAACACTGTCACGAATCAGAAACATATTCCGGACTAAGAATGTAGTGGTCAATTTACTTCCTTCCGTAAATAATCAAAACCATCCTCCATCGTTCACTATTTTCCCTTTTAGTGCTCGATACGATCTCATCCGCTCGCTTCCAGTTTTATTTGGTAAACAAAGAGAAGTGATCTTCTCAAACTGTCTTTGAATTCTGCAGTAACCCGCCTTATTCACAGCAATAAAGAAGGAATGAATTAGATGAGTTTCGGGCACGTATAAAAATACTAAATGAATGGAAAGGTGAATAAATAACTGATAAGAACGATAAAAATAATAAATTAACCATAGCTGAAGAAGAAATAAGCAAAAAATGATAAATAAAAAAGATTTAGATATTCACAAGTTGCAATATAATTGAATTAACTTAATTATATGGTGGCCAGGAAGAAAGAAAGTTTTAAGAATTCAAATACGTAGAATTTCTGGTAATTATCATAGTAGAATAGCTTCTTTCCTCTAAAAAAACATATATTGCTTAGTCCATGGCATATATATGTATGAACATGGAGCTCAATACTTCATCTATATATACTAAGTAGACGCATTACATTTCTAAGAAACGAGTTTTAGCACACGTTTAGCATTTCTAAAATTATCGATGTGACTGAAAGTGCGTTAATAAATTAAACATTCAAATATAAATTAATAAGGATGACAAAATTGTGCCCTTTGAGAGCATTACATTTCTCCTCACTTTTTGACCTAATATCGTTCAATTTTTCCTTCATCGATACACTAATGAGCTGGAACGAGCAAGCAATTAATGCTACTTTAAATTGATTTTTTCCTCAAAAATATGGACTTCATTTTTAGAAAAATATTATGTAGCCTTATCCGCCTTTTCATCGCATCTTAAAAGCCTTCTGAGTGGAGTAATACTTAAAAACGAATAGTAATTATACCCTTCCTCCGTGAAGCTGTTTGCTTCTTTTGCGGGAAAAGAACACCGCAATCACGTTTTGACGATGAAAAGGAGTGTAGTGAGCATAAAACGTGAGTGACTCAGCTAGTCTGCGAGCATCTCGCGCCTTCCAATCAAATTCAATGGCTGTTATTCCTGCGTAGGAGTGATTGGCATCGTAACATTCCTTTTGCAGCCGTCGGAGACTTCAACGTCTGGCAGAACGTCTTAACTTCATACTTCCCGACGCCGGTCTCCCCGTAATGCACTAAAAAAGGGGGAGAGAGGGAGTGGCTGAGGAAAAAAGAGCGAAAGTTCATCTTCGACCCCGCGAAGGAAGGACTCCAGACGGGAAGGATTGCAACAAGTGCTGCCATCTCTAAAGCGCTCGATTAATGAGTTTCTCACCCTTGAATCTAAGCTCTCTCTCTCGTTCTCTCTGCGGTTTTTTTGACCATTTCAAAACAGTCGGGCCTGAATTATTTTCGGGGCTCAGCGTAAAAAACCAGCTGCGATCATAAATTTGGATCGTAAACCGCTGCGGCATTACGTAGAGGTCTTTCCGGCCTGATTTACTACCTGATCTTTGCCACCATGAGGAAATCATGTCCTTAATCGTATTATTGGGTATCTGCGAAATGAGCGGACAAATTGAATTCTGCTGTCTAATCCCTAAAACAATACATACAAGAGGCATGTCTTCCACATTGATTTCTTTTTCAATTTAAAAACGGAAAAAAATAGCAGTACGACAGTTGTTTGGTGTAACAGTTGTATTCAATTCTCTAATCTATCCCTTCAGTGGAGGAACGCCAAAAAAATAAATTGCGAGAGTGGTCCGAATACTTTTTTGGTCACAATGCCGGGTGAACACCGATAAATGTTGGCCCCCCAACAAAATCAAACCCATGACCACTTTCACTGAAGGCGAACGAGCAACCCATACGGCCTAATATACCAATCCGGGGATGGATATATTTTAAGTTTTATTACAAAATCCACAATGAGTTGTGTTATCAGTACCATATTCCCTCTTCAGTTTTTCACGACTATCTTTTCTCCTCTTCCATCTGATTATGTAGTAATATTTTTAAAAGTGTTCAGCAACAAAGGTCATTTCCCATCGGGAATCGAACCCGGGACCGCTTTCACCAAAGGCGAACGCGCTGCCCACTTAGCTATCCGGGAGCCCCTTCATTTTGTTGTGACAAAGAATACCAATTCTTCGATTGAAAGTGGTAGTGCTTTTGCTACACACATTAGTAGATGCGGGTGCTATTCTCGGTCAGAAAACTGTAATATTGGATTATAAAATACTATGATACTGTGATATTGGATTTTTATAAATTATAAAATTCATCCGGCGGTAAATATGGGACTCGAGACAACAGACGGGGACCATTTAAGAAGCAACAGGAACTCTCTATGGAAGAATCTTATCAAAGGAGAATCCCTCCTAACTTTTTGAACGTCATACTACCTCTTAGTTCAATCTTTCGCGGTCCAGATATAGAAACGTGGACACTCCCATTTATGTAACTCCCCTTTTCCGGGTGCAGATTTTCCGGGAGCGGAACAACATTTGGCGCAGAAGAGGAATATTAAATACGTGATGGTGAGGCTGAACTTGATTTCAAGTAATAAATGGAAAAGAAATATAATCATATATAATACCTCACGTATTCGTCGGTTCAACGACCAACACCGATCCTTTCTTTCCATGAGGTAAATCCTTCACTAGTTCGATAATATAACCGTGGGCGAACTCGTTCTGACGAATTTCCGAGGTTGAGTCACTGGCTGATTGGCACGGCCGACAACTGCCCTTTCCGACAAGACCCAATCCATATCTCTATTCTAGACTTGGGAGAAATCCGTGTCGCATTTACTGTGCGACGGGCGTGCATAACTAAACATCTAGCGCTTTCTCTAACGACGCACCCAACCTCCGTATGCAAGTCATGCAGGCTTTCCTTATGCTACTTGTTTCTTGTAGTTTTCATTTCTCCCGGGGGTCATGCGTCGAAAACTTTTTTCGCACTCTTCCATTCCGCTTTCGCGCGCAATGTGTGTCATGGGCGACAATTCTGCACTTCGGAGGGCCATGTGTGATAGCTCTACGGCCCTTAGAATTAATCCGAAGAAAGATACACTAGCAATACATATTAATTTTAATGTATTATTCCAGGTAACTTTCATTTGAATAATTCAAGGAAATGAGGAAGCAAGTATTGCTAAACTTAAAAAATGACTGGTTAAGAATGATATCTTGTATTTAGAATGGATATGCATTTAGAATGAATCTTGCATTTAGAATGGATATGGCAGGATTAAGACGGCAAATTTTAAGGATAAATTCGGATATATGAAGTAAATATAATGGTAGTCGAAAGTGGCATATTAATTGATGCATTAAGGACAATTCCAAAGCACGAAAATTTTTCAGTGATCTAAAAAAATAAGAAATTCAAATCACTTCTATAAATCCCCTTGAGGAGAGTTAAATACGTCTCCTCACACTAGATAACGAGAAATTAGAAAGATAAAAGATTAGAATACATGGATGCTTTCTGATTATTAGTAGGAATATAGGAGAATAAGTGGAATATAGGTGGAATGATATCGTTTAATATCTGATAACGTTTTAATTAAAGTAACTACATCTTAAATGAGGAAATGAGATATATTTACAAATTTTGGGACGATTGATAGAGTTGCAATAATTAAGAAAACAATCCCAAATTAATTTGGCATTCGAAATAAAAGATGATATCAATTGTTCGTAACTTTAGAAAGATTGAACATTTCTGTTGGCCGAGACAACGGCTCTGTATATTAAGTTCTAATATGCAACACTACGACTTTCTCCTCCGTACTACTTGAACTAGAATTGACTATAAATCTAAATCTTTGATTCGAAAGAAACTAGCGAATCGCTGACACCTAGTTATTTATTTGTAAATATCGATCGCTTTTACTCAATTATGTAATATGGAGGCAAGTGATCAAGCATAGTATGTAATAACTGCCGCAAAAAATCAAGAAAAATAAAAATGCCAATGACGAAACCTCGTGTTATGAATCGCTAGTGAAAGAGCTATAATTTACAGAGATTTAAGTAACATAGAAAGGCGCAGGAAGCGTGCAATTCCACTTAAACGATCCCTTTTGAAGAGGAATTGTAAATCTCCGACCAAAAGCAGAGCTACCGGAGGGTGAAGGACGAGTGGTAAATATACAGATTGGCTTCCGCCACAACTCTCTAGCGAGTGTCAAAAGGTGTCGTCAATCTTTCCCTTAATTAATGACTCAAAGATTATGCTCAGGGTCTGCGAGCTAAATCCTCTTGATTACCCAAAGATGTAAGACCTTTCCATTAAATCCCACTAATCCTTGCCTAACAGTTTCCCCTATCTTCCGCGTAGAGGTTTAATCATAGAAAATATAAGGTAAACACATAACGAGTGACGTCGAAGCGCGTACTCAGAAAATAATACCTGCAAATATAATACCCTTTACTCTTTACGATAACTTTGAGTTTAAAATGAGTAATGTGTCCCCAAGGATAAACATGTCAAAAACAGTGACATGAAGGAGACTCGAACCCAGGTCGCAGCAAAATAGAATTCCTGTTCGGAAAGTTTCTATGTATATGAAAGTACCCTGCTATTCCCGATTTCTCGGGCCTTATATTCCCGCGATGAAAAACCATAATTAGGTTCTTAGAGGGATACATTTTATTCGAACACTTTGTATTGAGTAGTTATAAGGCACACAGTTTCGTGTTTATCTTATGTTTATTTCAAAAGATATAAAATGCCAAATTAAAAATTTTTTTTTCGAGCCATAATTTTTTTGGCCAATTTTGCTTCAAATTTTCTTCGCAGATTTCGCTCATAAAAGTTTTCCTATTATTTTGTGTACTAGAGCAATAAAGGTTGTATAGGAATACCAAGTTTTGGTTTGCTCAACGGAATACTGCCTGAGATAACGTGTCTCAAAGTTGCTAAATATCGATGTCTAACTGTAGAAGGCTGAGGTAGGGGGTCAAACAAATGACTATATCTCAGCAAATATTTCATCGATGGATGTAAAACTTGGCATATGTTCATAAAGGATATGAAGTTATGTTCACACAAAATTTTATTGGAATCGGTGATGGTCGAGTGGGGACCGTTGATCCACTTGACATGGAATGGCCCGTGTAACATGTGAACGCATTGTATCGGCTACATCATCTGTGAACGTGCTTTCTCTGAACTTATTCAGTAAATTAATCCTTTGTTTGAATCTTCTAACTTTTAAAGATTGCCATCCTCCGTTCTGAAGGATCTGTGTAAGGCTCACTGATTTACCGTAGCAATTCTTCACAAAATGTATCGCTCTTTTCTAATTCCCGAATACAACACTTATCTACAGGGTTCCATACACTACACGCATACTAAAGATGAGGCCTAACACGAAATAACATCTCTCGCGAACATTTTCTTCGCTCCGACCTACTATTCTTTCATAAAAGCTGCCAAATTAAAAACCCTGGGTTCGAGTAGCAGTCATGTCGCTACCTTTCACATCTATTTATCCTTGTGTTTTAAGGTGCACACCTCAGTTTGCAAAGTATCTTATCCTTATGAATATACCTTATCCTTTCCTTTATGGGTAATGAGTGCTCACCCGGAGATTTCGCTATTACTTAGAGTGGAATAGAGGCTTGTAACTCCACCAAGTACACGCCTCGTCCTGAATTTCTATAAATAAAATCCTATAGACAACGCAGCGAAAAGCTTCCAGAAGGAACTCGTCCTCGGATTGCCAAAAACATCTCACGATCCGAAGATCAGAGGGGAAGGGGCCGAAAACAAAAACAAAACGTTTCGAGGACGCGACCTACCTATCTCTGGAATGGACAAAAAAACGACGGAAAGCGCGGAACGAAGGCACAGAGCGAAGTCAAATATGCGTGGAGCTTCGAATCGTCTGTGAAGCAAGTGACTACATATAAAGCGCGATGGGCACACGAGTACCAGCGCACGCGCGGGCGAACGCAACGAGTCCGTGGCAAAGGCTTTGAAGTCAATTGCGAAAGAGTAATTCATAGGCGGAAGGGACTTCATGGGGAGAGAAGCGGCGCTTCTAAAAAAAAGTCCCCTTCAACACCTCACTATTTCCGCCCTTCGAAAAGAGCAAACTAATTAACTCGAGTCGTTCTCATAAGCTTTTAAAACGAGGCGGAGGTCTCTGAAGTCGTCCGGGAACGCGCGTTCTTGGGCATTTTTCTCCGTCGAATTTGGTGAGAAATCTGCTCTTCGGAAAGGAAGCGTGGAAAATTACGCCGACGGATGACGGATGCGTTTTTTCCCTCTATTTCTCTGTTATAATTGCTAAGGAAGGGCGTTTGCCTTGTTATGGACATATCCTTTGCTTAATTAGCACCTTTCATGAATTTAAATTCAATTTTTTTCGCAGTGTAGATTTTAAAAGCTTCCTTTCCGCGAGCAAGCACGAATTCAGTCTTCAAGACGTTTTCCTTCCGGAAATTCATTCGGCTGAACCGTGGCTAGGTGGTTATTTCCTAATTAAGATACTGGTACTCGGGGAATGCCGAAATGAAATGAGATTTTTAAAGGTGATCCATTTCTTTACGGTTCAACTGTCTTTGTTGCTATCGTTCCTTAAAATTACATTACATTATACGGCGAAACATAAAGAGATTAATTGGTAAAGCAATAGTGACCCATTAAATGGTGAGACGGCATTCGAGAAAATATCAATGTACATACTAAAGGGAAATGTCAAATTCCACCACAAAGACGGGCTAAGACAAAATACTAGAAACTTGTAAATTGATTCCTACTAGTACTACTAGTACTGTCAAAAGTGCTTCGACAGCTATGGTAATTTCACACGTAGGCCCCCAGGAATCGAACCTGGGACCGCTTTCATCGACGTCGAACGCGTTGCCCACTTGACTATCCGGAAGCCCTAAATTAGTTCCTCCAGCATTAATTAGAAAACTACATGTTGCTATAACAACAGGTAGTTACTGCAAACTGGAAATGTTACATTGCAGAAAACATTAAATTGTAAAAACTCAGAAACACCGTGAAATGTATTTTTCGTGAGAAAACAACAAAATAATTTTCTCAAATAGAAGAATTTAACAAAGATAATTTCATAAATATCTCCTCAAGATATCACTGAATATTTATACAGCATTGAAAATTATCTGCTTCGATGATTTCAGTTGAAAGCTAAAAATTGGTCCGATAACATTCTATCCGCTCCAAATATCTAAAATTAAACTTTCATAATTCATCAAAATATTATGAATTTATTATGTCCTTTCGCTTTTAGAGACTCTTTTCATGTAAGGGAAAAAATGTCAGTATAAATCTGTTTGAATAAAATTGAACTCGTTTAATGCACACATTAATACTTCTAGATGAAAACTCTTTGCTTTCAGGAGCATAGATGATCATTTCACAGTTTGTGAAATAATAGATATAAAAAGAGACGAATCAGAAAATGACTACGAATTCTTTTCGATGGCACTGTACAATATAGCCGTTTTTCCTGTAAGTCGAGATGAAGAAATTAATGGCCGAGTAAAAAACTGGAAAAGCTGGATATTAAAGGAAAACTATTCCTCTCCTTATGAAAGAATTTATAAGAGGTATTTAACAAAACCTGCCATGAAAAATTCCAATAAGTTTTAATATCAATTAAAACTTTACAGCCAGAAGCATTACTGCAGAATATTTTCCCATCACTCTTCGCTCTACATTGTCTCAGCAAAGCCAGTAACTTTCCGAGATGAGACGCCTGTGAACTGAGCAAAGGGATTTGAAGATCGAATTTTAAATGCAGGTACGACTCCGGCAGTTGGCTCATAAGCCCATTCTGAAACTTGCAACCTTCGGTCTATACGTTTAACAGAGACATTGGATTAAGTCCCAAGAGGTCTCGTCTCGTCCGAAACATGCTCTGCGCGAGACTTACATGAGAGCGTGGGTGGTTTATGAGAAGCTTTGCTGGGTTCCTCCTCTTTCAAGGTTCCACGGTACGTAAGAAAAGTCTGCCCACCTGCACATACCTAAGGGTCATCGCTTTGACCTTTCTTTTTTTAGACTCAGCGGACGACCTTCCAGCAAACCCAACGCTTTGGGCAAATTCTCCCCATATGTATCTCTTTTATCCTTTCACTCTGATACGGCTCTATCTCGACAAAGATCCGCAGTGTAAAGGAATACCACCGCTCCTCTGTTTTCGCCGTGTTTTCCGGCCAGAGAAGCCGGTGAAATCTTTACGAACAAAGGTAAACTAGTACTGGCGAAGGCATTGCGAATTTTATTCTACTTCATGAGATGCTGGTATAAAAAAGACATGGGAACGAAAAATTTGTAAATTCAATGAAATAAATGATTATATGACAATAGTTTCAGCTCCACAGTCTAGACAGATACAACTAATTAAGTCCATGACGCGGCATCTCCAAGAGAGATAAGGCCTAGCTAGGCGACGTTTTCACAAATAATAATTTCTTTGGTGGAAACAAGAAGATATTTCTAATTGCATCCACTTTAATAATAATTGCTGTAAACTAACACAAAAAACATTTCCAAACCAGAAAATTCCGATTAGCCGGGACTCAAACCTGGTACCACCACGGCTGGAGGTGGAGTGGTTAGCGTGATATGATCATAATCTAATAAAAATGTATTAATCTCAGCTTAAGAGAGATATGGTGGGATAGTTAAGAAATTTTACATTATGATCGAGATCTTTACATGGAAATATATGAGGAAAATAGAGATAATACAATTATCAACGTATCTGGAATGACGTCGTAATTGTAAGGGTGACAGCGAGATAATTTTCCATTTTCGTAAGACGCCGATATATACCGTCTCAACCTGAAGACAGCATACGACAGATTACAAGATTTATAATCATTCTCTTGAATTTGAAGTAGCATAGCGATAGATTTATTGCCTGGGATTATATCCAATAAAATATTTTCCTGAAGTACGAAATTATATTTCGTAAAAATTTATGATGTGCCATTTATTACTTAAAAACCACGTTAGTATGGAAATATGGAAATAATGATAAATAATAAAAGGATATCTGCAAATTAAATCCAACGGAATGAGAGGGATTAGAAGGAACGAGATTATCCCTGAATATGTAAGTTTACGTAATTAATTCTAGTTCGACGTATAAAAATACAAACTATATTGTATTTATAGAGATTTTTTCCGCTGTAGGCATTTCAAATCTAAAAAATACGATAGGTATATATAGTTTTGAGTTCTCAGTTTATCTATTCGATTGAGGCGGCCATAAAACTCCGCTTAGATATCTCCGAGATATGATGGACTTGGCGCGTCCATAGTTTTACGATCTCAAACTTGGGCTGCGTTGTGCTACAGGTAGAAAGAAAACCCATAGATGTCTAGGAGCTATATCATTCGTGTTGTGAAATACAATCCCTTCTTCAAGACAGTGCTGACAGAAAGCCCTTCCCCACAGCCGAACGACCATTACCTCCGCAACGCCTAGGAGCGGTTCCCAGTTGCCGCCTACCGTCCAAGTGTTTGCTATGACAAAGGGTGGAGCTGTGAGAGATTTGTGCAAGAATCCGTTGTAACCGCTGCACAATGAAATGAATTTAACCTTCGGGAGTCGAGAATCCTAACCTTCGTGACATCGACGTGTCTATCTTACGCAAGATCCATGACGACTGGAGAGTCATCAAACATTTTCATGGGAGACGTGACAACAATGGTTTCCGCATAAAGGAAATTTGAACGGCTCTCAGCGAGCACAATTCATAAGAACACTTAGCTCTTAACAGTTGGCATCTCTATGCATAAATTTACAGGCTTTTTAGAAAACATGGTGACGGCAAGTACTACTGTATTTGAAATTACAAGCCGATTCTTCCCTGAGAAAGGTTGTCATTGGAATAATGCTCGTCAGCAGCGTTGGGAATTAATTTTCTAACATCTCCACGGAAATCGAAGGAATAAAAAATCTTACAAATTTTGCGAGCACTATAAAATATGTGAAGACTTGGTATATTAATGTAAATCATGCAGTTCATTAGAGGTATTTGTAAAAGATTTCAGACTCCAAAATTCCTAGAATATCCTTCGCATTGGCATTCAATATGCATTACAATATACTTCGGGAGAAGAGAAATACCCATCATTATTCTTCAAAACCATATAGCCAATGGCTATCGTGTACAAATTTATTTTACAAATAAAATTAAGTACAAATTACTTTCCCAAACTTGAAATGAATCAATTCTGTAAATCTTGGAAGATTGTTCTCCTTTAGAAAAATAGATCATCCTACGTAAGTAAAGACATGCTAAAAATGGAAAAACTGTAAGAAAAATTGTCGTCTTCTTAGCGTATTCCTTCTATGTATAAGATAATTACAAAAACACTTTTAGAGGAAGTTTCACATTTTTCTCAATAAGACTACTAATGACTCGTTCTGTGATTCGGATAATTATTTGTAAACAAGAAACAAAATGAGAATCAGTCGTTGAAATCGGCGTTTTTTCTAACAACTATCGGAAGCGGATATCGATTCATTTGAACTGTATCCTTATCTTATCCTACGTATCCCAATCCATATTTGATGTAAGGATGGAATAGTCAACGTTGGGTAACGAAGAAAAGCGAAACGGATAGCCGTGTGGGCGACGTGTTATGCACTCCTTTGAAGCTAATTCTCGGTGAAAACCGGTTAACACCAATGGTCAAAAAAGAGCAACCGGGACATGCATTCAGAAAATATCTATAGGAGGAAAAAGAGACCTGGGTTCAGAAACAAACATCTGGTTGAAACCGGGCTTTTAAAACACCACGAACATCTCAGGCGATTGCAAGTTAAATTTTAACCAGACGGAAGGCAAATTACTAGCGATATATGTCTGCACTCTGTGGACAATTTGCTAATTTTCTCAAGTTTTCGGTTCATTGCGCATAACTTACTGGATACTGAGTTTTGATAAATAACTAATTCCAGGAAGGGAAAAATATTCATCGCCGACCGATCATGACGGTTTTGACGTATTCCTTTACGTAAAAGATTCTTATTTTACAAAACAAATCGTTGTCGATTAATTCCTAGCAGATTTTATCAATCTCGATAATATTAAAGGAGTCCTTCTCGATTCTTAGCGTAATTACGCTTTCATTGTCATGGTTACCATGGTTAGCCGAATTTCCCTGGAAAATTAACCAGTATTATGCACAGGTACAACATGCGTACCAATCACACCATTCTACATCGGGCTATTTTCTTCGTTTATCCACAAAATTCTTCCTTGCTGTTATATCCTTGCACAACATGTTCGCATAAGAGTCTTAAGCGGTCTATTTGTCATTCACGGATATGTTTTAAGTTAACACATATTTGTATATGTTTTCATACATTCCCTCTATTTCTTTAAACCACGCACATATATCTACATCCTTTACCACACTTAACCAGGTCTTCCTCTCCCTTCAGCGTCACTCAGGAGTTTGCACGCTAACCTAGCAACACTGAGGTCCCGATTTTGAATCCTTTTGAGGACATTGTTTATTGTCAATAGGAGATTAACTGCACGAATGCTCTCATTGGATTAAAATTTGTCTAATAAAGAATTTGATCATTTTTATTACTCAGTCTCTTCAGGCACAATATTAGTCACTCTGCTTCAATACACCAGTGGTGGAATGGTCAGGAGCTAGCATAGGTCTCGGTTTCGAGTCCCTGCTAATCGCAATTTCCTGGTCAGGCGTTTGTGTTCGCTCCTTGTGGGCAATGTGTAGTAAAAATACACTCTTTCCATGAGTGCAAGACGTAATTCACGCGCCTTTCTTACCGGTCACATCCATTCATTACCATTACTGTCCGTCGTGTTTTAGAGACAGTCTATAAGACAGATAAAGCAGCGAAAGGGTCTCAAGCGAGGGAGACTTTAACGACCGGCGCCGATTAAACGACCCGGCGTAATTAGCGCAATTTCTCCGTGAATGCATGCTAAGGCCACCGGCGGTTATAAACTCCGAGGGATTCGCAGTGTGGTGCAAGCGAGGAAATCGAAAAGTGCCCAGAGGTCGAGTAACAGAGGAGCGACTAAAAAGTGCACCGAGGGAAGGAAAAAGGAAGGTAAATGGGATAATGGGAGGGGAGACTTGCGCGACACTTTGAAAGCAAGGCTAATGCAACTGGCCGCATTCCTCGGGAAGCGATAAGCAGGTCTTTTTTTCTGATTCCGCTGCAGCTCTCTTAAGAACGAGATTGATTTTATTTTCGTTTTAATGTAGAAGAGACTCGAATACGTGGCATGTTTTTTCTTAGGACTAAAAATCTGCTTACGATTTCGTGGAAACGGTTCGCAATTCAGAGAATTACTAGCGGCTCTCAATGATAACTCCTATACATAATACTAAGAAATGGGAGCTGGAGATATAGAAAGTGAAAGAGCGAGGAGATTCTGCTATCCGTAAATTTCGTTTGAATTTCAATATCCGTTACGATCGTGTAGTTATGACCAGTTTCATTTTATTGGCTGCCCCATAATGGAAACTGTAATTGGGATGAACATTAAACGTGAGGAATGAAGACGTAAAAACAAATCATCACTGAATGGTTTGAGAACGGAATGAGGATAAAACACCAAGTTGTGGACTTTTTCTTCATTTCATATCTAACACTAGAATTTATAGGCGTCGTTTTTGACGACTTTGAGTAAATTACTTTTACTATGGGTTTCTAGACTTCAATATTGAAATATCTCGTTAGCAAAGGATACGCTATAAATGAAATGAGCAGATTTATAAACAATGCACAAGACGATAATTAATCGTGCGTTGATGGGGTACGTAATTACAGTAACAATTACCCAAAATGAACAAACTTTCCCGCTGTAATTACACTTGGATAAATCGATTCCATTAATTTCCCACCACTTTTTGTTAGTATACGTCAAACTAATAAAGACCACATCGTTAAAAACAATGAACGATGAATAACGTCACTCTCACGTACACAGATCATTTGGTTGAGCATCAAAAAATAAATATCTTAGCTTTCATAATTATTATAGTCATCATCTCCATCGCAATTCAGTGTTTCCTCTCTTTCTTCTAGTGATCATTATCTTGCTTGGGGTGTTATGAAACATCAGGTGAAAATCTGCAGTTTCAACTCCGTATAAACTCGTATTAACTCTTTTATATTTTTATACCTCTTGATAAACTTTGTAATTGATAAAAATATCATCAGCTAGGCATATCAAATTGTTTGCCAACTGTGCTTTGATCGATTTTAACTTTAATTTCGTCACTTTTTATTTTATAAGCATCACTAACTTTCTTTATTAAATCGAAGTTAGGTATAAAAAAGGGATTGCTAAATACGTTTCAATTCAGCCGAGCATTACTCAATCATTTTTACTAAAGGAATTTTGAACGTTGAAGTTCCTTAGTTTCATTCCGAGAAATCGTTCATGGGGCGTGTAAATGACTTGCTGCATGCGCCATCGCACACTTATCCTTGGTACTTAAGAAACAAATACCCATATGGTTTGCTCCTTAACCTTTCTGTTCACCTTCTTTGCCCCTCATTCGTTATTATGAGAGCCACCAGCCAAATCAACCACGCCTCTGTTGACCATTAAAAGCGGCAGATAAGCACACGTGAGTGGAGAAAGCTAGTGATCTAATGGATGGGCGCTATCGCCATGCATCTCTAACGATTTTTTTCCTGCCGCGGATATTTCTAAAACAAAACAGCAACCCTCTGGCGACTCTGGGCAACTATTGAGTACCTTCAGCAAAAATAATATTCCCCGCCCAAATCAGGAACATTTCTAACAAGATATAGGATAAAATTAGATGCGGATAATTCAAGGAGTTTGAATTGCTATTCGACTAGAAAGATCATTAACTGTTTGAAGATCGCAAAACAACTACAGGAGAACCGGATAAAATGTCATGGTTAACCCACAAAAAGCATTAAAATCTTTTTGTTGATGCAAGTGGGTTCATTGATTACGAAATTTTAACCATTTTTTATGCATATAGCAAAATCGTAGATAGCCTTAAATGTATATTCAATCCATACAATTGTATGAAATTACTTATTCCTTAAAAATGATTAAAATTTCTTAACAATTAATTCAACAAAATAAATCTTGCTATAACTAACAAGGATTTTATATAAAAATATTACGCTATGATCGTGATTATCTGCGCATTTGGAGATGTATTTACAGTTACCTTAATTGCATCAAAATTCGTTTAATTAAAATTTGACTGACAGTATTGGACATTTCTTTGTTGAATATACTTGCAAGTTTTATAAAAAAATTCATACCGTACTTCCCTCTGACGCACACATTTTTCAATTGATAGCAAAACATTCATAAACTTGTGAGTGTTGATTAGAGTAGTAATAAAATTGAGTATAATTAGCCAAATAAAAATGCTGTGTTATATGAATAAACATTTAATGTGTCTCTCACAAGCATATTAAAGCCAAAATTTTCTTACGATAGTTAAATATCATTTCCCACGAAAATGTCCGTCACTAAGATCGACAAACGGAATTGAATTCCGAGACCTTTCTTAACGAACCCTTGACTTGAGGTAGCATTAGATAAATTTTTTCACGGACGATCACACGGCATGAGTTCACTTCCTACCTTCCCAGAACGGAGCTAAGAATTCCAACATCGTCTGGAAAATCAATTTTTATCTACCATTTCCAAGATCACGATCTCGGCGCGTTCGATGTGTTAAGCGGGACCATGGAATGTCTTCGAGATAATATATCAGCCGACAGAACCCTTTCTGACAGCACCGCAAATCTATTCCTTCCCTAGCTCACTTCCCCCTTAACCACTTTCGCTCTCTTCCCGAGTCCTTGATCCTTCCATTTCCACATTTTCCCGCCTTTATTCGACGCAAATCCTGCGGCGAAAAAATCGTGGCAGAGTAAGATTAAGCGCCGGTCGCTACCTCGCCAATTCTCGCGCCTTGATTCCGAGCGGCTTGGCATCCGATAGCAGGGACAACAGTAGGTGGAATGCATAATGAGACATACATAAGGTCTTAACGTACGCCCGAGAGTTTTCCTAGAGACGTTTGTTTACCCCTTTTATAGGAAGGACGACGGAGGCTGGGTTTGTGTTTGTGAAAGCGAAAAAAGAATCGAAGAAATGCGGCAGAACGGTCGAGATAAAAAGGTTTCCTCCGACTATTCCAGCGTGGGTGTTTTATTTTCCTAAGGCTCCGCTTGAAGATGAGCGAACGAGCCGAGGAGCTGTTTGTGTCGGCGAGCGAGCAAGGACGTTCTGTTTCCTAAGTTCAAACGCTTTTGTATTGGTCACTACTCCGGACTCGGGGCTTGAGCAAGAGAAGTTTCCAACATGTTAGCCTTCTCCAGTGCACAAGAAAAATCCAACGAATAATACTCAACATGCACGGACGTGTTCCTGCAACTACATTTTGATGAGTGCACTATTTTCCATTTTGTATTTTGTTCATTCATAGGAACATGTTACTGTATCAACGTGGACCTATTTCACTGGATAGAAGTCTGACTCAGAGAAGAAAACAATGGGAAAATACCTCATTTCTCACCTTCCCTTATATGCCTCATTCCTTCAACAAAGATTTTGGTATCTAAGAGTAATGGTGGCTGAGGGTCAAACCAGTCTATGAGCTGATGACATTCCAGACGTACAAATAGAATGATAATCACCAATCCAAAATGTTGCGAATTTTTAATACTTTAACTTAACTGAATAAGGTAATAAGTAATTAATCAAAATTTTTCACTTATACAAATAGGTTGGTATAAGAAATCAGTACAATCAGTAAATATCAAACATTCCATGTAAACATGGATTTCCTGCTAAGATAATTTTAATAGCAAAGAAAATTTTTTCAGAGAAATGTTCCATTATCTTCCCGCTTTTCCATAATTCAAAGGCAGGTACTTATGAATCATGAATATCACCATAATACTCCGTAACAAACGCGTAGTGGCTTCCATTTCAAGAAGCATATTATATAAATCACAAAACGTTCGTATGATGCATTAAGATTAACTATGATTTCAGCTCACAAAAATTCCCGATAGCTAAATACTTCGGATATGTATCTGAAAGATGATATTGTTAAGATGATGTATCAAGGCTACGTCAACGTGAAAAACTAAGACATAAGATTAACCTCTTAACTAAGCCAACGCACATTTTGAAATTTACCCACTGTGGTCTCTAACGAAACATCGTAGTAATGATAGTAGAACAAGAGAAAACTCCAAAAGTGCTGATTCCGTTAAGGCAATACGAATTTCCAATTCAATGCCCGCGTGGTGGATAGCTATTGCACAATAAAATCACTCATAAAGTAAACAAACGTAAATGAGATTCATAAGATCATTGACCAATTCCCCAACCATTTAAGCCGCAATAAAAATCTTTTCGCAAAGACGAGAAAGTGTTTATAGAATAAAAACGTGTATTTCACGCAGAGTGGTAATGACATTAATTCGTACATGCAAGTTTGACTTCAGCATTGTCACTAGAGAATAAACATCTTTAGGAGAGAAGCTTTCAAAAACCAGCGCTTTCGTCATCATATTCTCGATTGTTGATAGTCAAAAATTTTCGATGCACTTAATATTCCTTTATGAAGTATGCAATGAAATCGGTGAATATTTAACCATTCATAGCAAAACCTGGTTTCTTTAATGGATAAATATTAGTAAATATTTCTACTCAAGATGGCTTAATTTAACGGGATGGTATATTCAATCAATTACAGTATTATTTTTTTACATTGTTTCTAGATAAGTCTATAGAATAGTCTCTGCCTCGTTTTTGTGGTGGAATCCCATGATAAGAGAAGGGAATTGAGGTGCCACATACATTAAAGATCCGAGAAAAGCTCCCAAAAGTCGTAGTTTGCAACCAAACCAACCCTTACAAAATACCAACAGGTAGGAGTTAGGGTTCTCCGTGGTCACACTTTGCAAAGTATTAATACTAATGTATTAACACAGCCGTGTTCCTTTACCTTATAGATGCCACATACTTTACCGACGTTTTACGTAAAGGTTGTATTTTATTATTCTCTTGCATGGTATCTCTACTGAATTTCTACATAAACTCCTTCAGAAGTCAATTATATTTCCTTATGCAATTTTTATAGGGTTCAAGAGTCGACAGCATCTGCCGAGAGACCTGCATGGAATAACAAGTACAAAGAGTCTCACTGGAGCAAAATTATTCACCCCCGAAACTGAAAGCCGGAAACATTTGATAAGATTAGTATACGGGTCCCATATTAATGCCGTGCGCTGAAAGGGAAAAATGAGGCCAACGCAATGTTTTAATTCCTAAACGGCAGAGACGATATAAGATCTGATTTCTCACTATTGTGGGTTCATTTATCGCATTTGCAGCATACGTCCTTGGCGGATAGAGAAATGTGTTTAGACGTGCCGTGTTTGGTTAAAATTTAAGTAATAGCCCTTTGTTTGGCAAAGGAGGACAGAGTAGCTGAGGAATACAAATTCGAAAAGGGTAATTGTACAGATCGCGTAACAGGAAATAATCAGTTACTCCTGAAATATAATCCAGTTACGTTAGCAGCCAATAGAAAGGAAATTTGGCTCAAACCTGTTGAACTCCTTAAGAATAAGGCTAGTTTAGATTTTGGTTCGCAATAAGACGACAAAGGAAAATAAATTTTCTGTGGAAGAAATACCTCAATTATGAACAGATCGGAGAGTCTATTTTGAAAGTGCACAATTTAAGTATCAAAAACATTTTATTTAAATTAAACCTTTTCCAGATAATATTTGCTATGAGATGAGCGAAATTTAGAAGATCAGATGATATTATTTTATAGCAACTTTACTTGAAAAACGCGTAAAAATAAAGAAGATGAGAAGTGAAAAAGACATAGTAGTAGTATTATTGTTAAAAGTGCTTCGACAGCTTAGATCACTTCACACGTAGGCCGCCACCGGCAATCGAACCCGGGACCTCTTTCACTGAAGTCGAACGCGTTGCCCACTTGGCTAACCGAGAGCCCGAAAAAGACAGAGATGTGTTATCAATTTGTAAGTAAAACTTATAAAAATACATTCATATAGTTGTGCGTGCATGTAATTATACGTATTAGCTCATTTCGGCAGATCATCCGAGAGCGGAGATAAAATCTATGCGCGATAAGAAACAATGCCCTGCTCATGTTCATTAAAAAATTTTCTCAGAATCGAAAACAACAGCCTGAGTGGAGTGGCGTAATTCCAAAACAAACGACTATATTTTGAATTTTCTAGAAGGCTGCAAAATAATCGGAGCATAAAAATGATTGCTGACAGTTGCCAAAACTTTATAATTCCAGGCTCAAATCGCCGGAGGAATCGATGAAAATTTGCATCGGACTGTTCCATATGGGTGGGCCGGTCCAAAATATACCAACCGATAATCAATAACAGGTTCAGATTTTTGAGAGGGCACGTAATCCAGCCAAAACAACTTTTACATCAACTAACATCATCACAGGCATCATTTCTTGACGCTAGAGTGGAGATCTTGTATGGACTCGAGGCTAACCCAGGGCTGTCAGACGCCCCCGCACTGACTTACTCCAATTACCAGGGCTATCATTTATTTCGCTGTCTTTTCCCGTTATCCTTTGGAACTTTCTGTATTTGCGTAAGCATACTCTCTGAATCGAAGTTTTTCATTTTACATTCTAACGCAATTTTATTGAAGCTTTTCTGAGTACAGGTTTGCTGCGATAGTTCGCCTTTTATTGATCTTTAATCAGTAGTTCACGTTACACTAATCATATTATCAGTTGTAACAAATGAGCAGTAAAAGCTGTTAATACTTTGGTTAAATTCGGTGTAATTTAGTTTGTATAAGTTCAATTCAATAAATTTATGATTTACATGAATTTAGACAAGATAAATAAAGGTAACGGAACCCATCATGAAAGCAAACCTATTTTTTAAGGTTAAAGATGGAACAAACAACGAAAGAGGTGCGAGAGGACATGTTTAGCGTTCAAGATTCAAGATCCTCTGGCTGTAACAAGTAGATTCGACTGTAATATTTATTTCAAATATTTACAATCATAAGACAAAGCCGGAAAAATGTTTACTGGTGGCTTTATTTTCTATAATTTGAATGGTTTTTCCGAATAAATTTTAGGTGCATAGGATTCCAGATTTTAAAATTTCTCATATTCGCAACTAGAATCACTGATCAATATTCATGTTTGTCCATGTTTTTCAAAATCGAAAACTGGCAACTCTCGTCAAACATAAACTTCACTACGCTGTCCGATCCGTCAAAAACCTCGATAGCATCTCCCACTTATGCAAGCGCGCAGAAAGGACCTAAATTTTGGTTTTGTAACTCGTACCCTCCTCGTTATCCAATTCGCGCATAACAAGCTGTTTGCGCGTCCGATTTGACAATCGGCGTCAATTCGCTGCCTGAATTGAAAGTCATCGAAAAAGGAACTTTCGCTTTCGGCTCCTTTTCGTCTGGAAGCCCGCTTAGGAACTTCGCACTGGCCCCCCAAAGCGGCGGTAATTCGAAATACGATGGAGAGAGACGGACGCGAATGTAGTTAAGTGGAGAAAGTGAGAGAAAGAGAAAATTCAGCCTTCGTTAGCGGGGGAAGAGGCCGGAGGCAGCGCAGAAAAAAGGCAAGGACGCTGTCTACACTTACCGTCCTCAATCTCGGAACACCATTGAGGGACAAGCGGACACCGGCTGCGTCCGAAAGACTTCCCAACAAGGATATTAGTCACCTTTTTCCGAAGGCGAGAAGTGTGAAAGCTGGAAGGAAGGCGCTCGATGGCCTATTAAATCCTATTATGGAGAATTTCGTAATAAACATCATCAAAACAGGTGAATAAGTATTTATTTGTATTTAAAAAAGGTTGCGCAGTGGAAGCGAACAATGTTTCGTTTATTCGCTGAATGTGGGGCAAATGTCACACTTGAGGGTAAATTAACGTGAAGGTAATTATATTTTTACGCGTGATCTAAACGCTCGTTAGATACCCGGAAGACCCTTGAGGATTAATTTGCACGGGTCGGAAATATTTGAATGCCAACAGTTATCTGCTTTGTAGTAATTTCACGTGTAGGGTATCATTCCCTACGGAAACGTAGCAGCAAATTCTTCGTTACGTTACCCTTTATTTCCCTATACAATCACACAGTGTACTTGAGATAGGTAAATCTGCGAATCATTCAGAAATTCTTTAAACTCCAAAGAAGAAACAGTGTGAGTGATCACGGGGTACTGTGAAGACATTGCGTATCATAGATACGATACTTTGTAGTGCTATATTAATTTAAATATTAATTTTCTGTAGAATTCGATACTTTCGTTGATTTATAAAATTTTATTTGGAGTGCGTATGCAAAAGTATATAAAACATATATATAGTAGAGGATTTTTTATATTTCTTAAAGCATTCACAAAAAAGTTGCTTTTATCGAATTTAATTATCAGGCTTTATGAGAAAAAAATGTAAGATGATTTCAGGAATGAATTACGCAGATGCCGATTTATTTTGATAATTTCGCTAAATGCATACTAAAATTAGCTAAAAGGTCGCTAAACTCATAGAAATTTTCTCTGAAAAGTAGTTAAAAACTATAATGGCTTTATCTCTTCAGACATTAAATGAATTGAATGGAAAATATGAAATCTAAAACTTATCGAGTAAATGGTATGCTATTTTGATTTACATACAAGTCAAAGATGCTACGAGAACGTACAAGAGTGTAAAAAAATAACATAAAATGATGGATAGAGTTTAAGTCGATACAGTAAAAAATCGCCAAAAGAAAAAATAAAGCCGCCAGATCTAGCGACAACATTTCTGACAATGCATGTATGCAATCAGGTACATGGCCGCATGAAATTGTTTAAAGGGCCGTATCCGGCATTTTAACTAACCGATCCACTGGTTGGAAACCCCTTGCATACACGAAGCATACGTGGAGCAGCATGCAAACGAAAATCCATGAACCTATAAATCATAAAATTGCGAATACGGGAAAGTAACTACCGAATCGCTCCCTTCAAAGAAGTTCCCCGATAGCGATTCTACACTCATATCCGACATGGCAGTAAAAATGGTCATCTTACCCATGCTATAAAGAATGTTCGTGATGCTCAAAAACACTTAACATCTGTCACCGACCAACACCTTGTTCGCATTCAAGCAGTCGCGCCGGAGTAAACAATCCCGTTTCGCAACGAAGGCGCGTCGGTTAGATTCAACAATGTATCTAGGCAACACCTAGTCGAAGCGTCGCAGAACAAATAGCTTCGTGCATCGAAGGAGTGTGCGCGGTGATACAACTCTGCTCCGAGGCCCTGAACGAAGGGACCGTTGGAAGATTTTTTTAGTTGCACAACTTTATGCCGACAGATGTTAGTCCATGTCATTCTGACTCACTCGTCCCCTTGATACATCACCTCTTTTTGCCATACATCGCTTATGACATAGTTTTAAAAGGCATATGTCCTCGATTTTCCCCGTTTCGCAGAGTTTTAGAAGAAGACTCCGTGGGTCGCAAAATGAATTTTTCCGAGGTAAGGTCGGCAGTTCGACTTCATATCTTCCTCCTACTGGAAAACGGGTGGTGGTCAGGCAGCGATGGAAATCTCGCGTACTCGACAAGGTGAAGTTGATGATAAACTCTCCACACAACTAAGCAGTGATTTGCGATTTTATGCCGCGCTTTCATTAGCGGAATGAGCGTGGTATGCGATAATTATCCTTGAACCGACTAACAAGCACAACGCTGAAAACGTTCTCATTTTTCTGTGCCACACAATAAATATATGCTGAGCATTAGGTCACTTGAGAGCTACTAAGACACTTGAAAGAGACAGCTATAAAGAAGTATTTTTAACTTTCGAAAATCCGTCAATCTTCCCCACTATGTTTTCTGAAATTTATGTACAAGAATCCGAACGAGATTATCGAGAAGGAAGATATGTTACTCTTTCATAACGAAATCGATAATAAAATAAATACCAACAATTTACGCGATGTTTGCAGTCAGCGAATGAAATAACGTGTACTTCATCAGCTACAGCGAACACGTATAGCAATAACGTAGGTAGCGAACTATCGTTCACTGCCGACGTTTGATCAATATTTTCCGCAAATCGAAATCGAAGAAATGCAGACTAAAATAGAAGCAAAAGTTGGACAACGCCTAAACTGGAAGTAATAATTTAGTGCATATTTTATTTCTGGCATCGCAAATGGTTCGAGATAAACATTTCAAGTCATTGTGAAAAGCTGTTTCCATTCAACAAGCATAGCAAATCTTGTTCGTCATCATTCTTATATGAAATTTAACGAGTATAGCATTATTTGATGAATGTCTCTCCGTTAGGCTGACGTAAATATTTCGAATACCGGAAATGTTGCAAAACGTTTACACTTGGATGAGGGAATTTACACTTTACAAATGGGTATATAGTTTCACCGTTCCTGTTTCATTCCGACAGGCTTATAGACTATAGAATTAGTATGTATTAATTATTTCTTCTTAATTTTTGATTTCCGTAGTTGTAGTAGTATTGTTAAAAGTGCTTCGACAACTAAGGACACTTAGCGTTTCGGGAATCGAACCCGGGACCGCTTTCACAAAAGGCGTACGCGCAGTTCACTTGGCTATACTAGAACTCCTTTTGTGCACTCCCTTTAATACTTTGGGATAAAGGAGAAAGAGATGTGATGGAATTTGTTAACGTTTCGATAGAAGACAGCGGCTGGGCCTCACTGAAAAGTAGCTGATACTTTCGTTTTACTATATTCTAACACGATATGAAACTATGTATTTTTATACTTTAATTCATCTACATAAATACCCTGCTAGCCGCATTTCGGCGTGTGGTAGGGGGATAATACTTCAAAACGTTCCAATTTCTCATAACGAAATGTAAATACGGATTTATTTCACACTACCGAGAAAGTTTAATATTCGGTAGTTACAATAAAAGGTATAAAAATATATTCGGTCTCAAGTAAAATAACTAGATGAAGATGCGCATTTTTCGAGTTATTTTAGAATAAAATTTCTTTAAAAATATTTTTAAGAGATGAAAGTACTTGCAGATGAAAGATTTGCAAGCAAAACATCCACCATTCTCTGAACCAAGGTTATTAATTTATGAATAAAATATCAATTTTTATTTAATTTAAATTTCATGTATAAAACGTTTTACTATCGTTTGGATGTAGGTGGGCAATATTTTGAATATAGGCAGATCATTTCGTCTGCCGTTTGCCTATATTTTGAGGGGACATAAAATTCAAAAACGTTCGTGAAACAACAATATGCGTTCCTCCTGACAATACTCTGCTCTTTTAAGGAATACCTTTCTTCCAGATAGATTTTAGAAATAGATAATTATGTTGCATACAAAGCTAGCATGAATTCATTCGTCAAAATATTTCTCGATTAACGAATCACATCAAACGATATTTGGTGGAACATGTCCATAATTTATTAAAGATTATGTTACAAAACTAGACTAAGTCCGCAATGTAGAAAAACAATGTGACCGGTTTTGAGGCGATCACCTCAACATCTGGCAAATGGTTGTTTCTATATTTTGACCAGCCTAGTTTTCGTAAGCTTTAATAATTTAACCTTCTCTAACATTTCCCTCAAATTTGTCCATTCTATTCAATGATTACTACCAATAAAGTCGTGTGGTCCAAAAGAGTCGAAATACATTTCACTTATGCTGCTCACGAAGCTGACAGAATTTACTAACGCATATTTTATTCCCCAATCTGATCAAATTGAAAATCCACGCTTCTTGGACCAAATATTAAACTTAGATAAAAGCTGAAGAAAGTGAACATAATATCACGCAGGGGAAAAAAAACTTTTTTTCCTAATTTAGTCACAAAATAACCACATTATCCTAATGAACCCTCGTAATTCATTCTCTGAATACACTGCCCCCTCGAATACCAAATGCAAATGGGCAAGGTAAAGGTCAAGGCGATCAAACCATCAGACATCTGCGATAGTGTTTCTTTGGCTTATCATTCCTCATTCTAACTCCGCACCAAATTACCAAGGAAATCCATGAGCGAAGGATGGCAAGGCTGTATTTTTTGCCAAGATCGTTCCTCTTTGATCTTTAACCCACCCCTTTTAATCCACCTGCACATGACTAAGCCCCTTAGGGGCGCGATGGTCTTTTAAAAGCAGCGGCAGCCCCCGCAGCCATCTGCGGTTCCGCCTTCTCCGTCAAACGCTCTGCTCGGACGTCATAGGGCGAATGAGAGAAAGAGAAGGAAATGTATGGTAGCCATATAAAGACGATCTTTCTTTCGTGCAGTCCTAAAGTGGCTTCCAACGGAGATAAAAAGAAGAAGTGGGGAGAGATGCGGAGAGAAGAAAATTTAAATATAAAATATCCCGGCAAGCTATTTGCTGCCCTCTAAAACGAGAGCCGCGAAAAGAGACCGACATACGTCTGGAGATAAGGGGTGAGAGAGATGTGTTCCTCTGCAACTAATTTCCGAGGATGATAAGGGGAAAGGCAATTCACAAAAGGATCGGGAATGCGAATGGAGGTGATGAACGCAATAGGAAAAAGAGATTCGGTGAGGAAGCCTAGAGATGAAGAGTGAAGCGCAAGATTAAAGTGAATGACAAATGTTTTGAATTAAATGCTCTATGATGAATCTCGCTTTCATTAGGACGGTTGCGGAACTGCTCGAGACCGGTTACTCGAGTCGCGGCTATAGCAAAGTAGACTTCAGTGCCCGAATATGGAGGGTCACAAAGAAACGTATTAATCAATAAATGGGAAGACTGCTGTGATAACCAACTTCAGTGCATCAAAATTAAAATGAGCTTAATTTCTCCAAGATAATTAGACACTAATTATAAATAGCAAGCATTAAACGTACGGCGCCGATAAAAAATTATCGGATAAAGGAAACTATAGAGACGTCGAAACTTGATGGACAATTACATAGATTACGATATTAAAAATGTATACAGCGATGTCATTTGTCACCCTAGTTGCAAATATATTTAACTCAACGGAAATTGTTTCAACAACGATACATACAAAGTTCCGTGTTCACAGTAGGTATTTCATACTTGAGAATCGCAGTATCCTCATCATATCCAAACAACTCGCTTTTCAGAACGCTCCAAAGGATATCTAAGAGTTGATTTGGCTGGTAAGGAAATTTGGATGCTAGATTGAATGCCACTGCTTTTATGGAACGAAGGAATGTTTATTTTTAAGAAAAATCTTGCTGTCATTTTTTTAAAGTCATGTGGATGTAAGTGAAAGTAATAGAAACGGAGAACTAGCCCGGCCTCATGATTACACTGGCTAAAGATTTATTGTTGTATATTAGACTGTTATATTAAATTTTTGATGGGCGTAACAGTTAACTAGGCGTTCGAAACAGTGAATTTTAATTTAAATACTCTGAGTTCCCGAGCGAAAAGTTATTACAAATTTACTCTCCATGATTTATTATTTGACATACAAGCCCCTGGAACATTAAAAAGAAATTTCCTTGGTGATTCCTTTTGAAATGTTGCTATTTGCGAAACCTTTCTTGTGGACTGAGGAAAGTAAGACTCAAGTTGATGTAAATTATTCGCAAAAATGGAGCGTCGAAGCAATGTTTGTAGAAGGTGTGAAGAGATAGGAAAGAGATTGCTTGAAATGTTTTGTCAGTTGACTATGAAGGATTGGCAAGCATTACGTCATGTCTTCGTTCAGAAGATTTTTTTATGACGAGCAATGGCGACAAAAAGTAGAGGTGAATAATGTTCCGTCTGTTGTGGGAATGTTCTTGCATAATGTTCATCGCGCGAAATACATACATCGGGAATAACCTTGAGAGAGCTTATTTCTGTCAGAAGTGGAGAAGATAAAAGCTGTCATTTGCTCAAACTTCTGGTGTTATTGCCTCCTTAACTTATAACATTTTTCCCGGCCAAGCCGTAATGACTCAAAAGGTCATATGGAGACCTCAAAGTAACACAATATTTTTTCAACTGAAAACCACCAGTCCGTAAAAGCCCTTTTTATCGCTTCCCTTTTAAGCGTAACTAAGTTTCTATTACCTTATTCGAAGGACGGAGTCACTTCCGTAAACAGCATAGCAATTTATTTCCTCTTATGTTTCATGGGTGCATTTTCCTTTTACTCTGCCTATGCTTATCGAGTTGAAATCTTAAGAATTATTTACGATCAATAAAATAACGAGGGAGATATTGCGAAGACTAGCGCAGAAGTTATGATTTCTTCACACCTCCCGCATATACTGACTAAGTGATTCTAAGTCGGCCAGAGCGTGAAAGAATGATTCCTTCTTCTTGCCACGGGTAAACGACCTGAGAACTTAATCTGCTTCTTCTTAATCACCCCTATCGATCGATCTTAATTTATATCCTCCTATTTACCGCTAATAATGGGATCTCGATAAGGGGTCTGAATTTTCTTAGGCATTCAACTCGCGGTCCCTTCCCTGTCCGGCACGAAAGGAGTTCGTCGTCACAGATAGCATCGGCTAGTTGCGGAAGAGATTTGATTCAAGGCAAAGGAACTGTATATATACGTAGGCTGACATCACCCCTGCTTCCTCAACAATGGAGAGAGGTCTATTTCGAATGTACACCCTTCTATGGTCCAAGCAGATGAACGCCCTCCCGCCACCTACGTATTCTGCCCTGTCAATTTTTAACTCCCTCCTCCCTCTTTCGCGACCTGCATCTCTGTTGTCGCCGACGGTATCTGAAAGAGAGCCAACGGGAAGGAAAGTCATTGGGTAGCTAGATCAGCGATCTGTCTTGTTTTCCTCCTCTGCGGGTTCACCGGCGATTATCGAAGACCACTTCCGAAAGCCGAAGTTTTTTTCCGATCCGCGAAAAAACTCGAGGTGATTCATTGCCCGTGCTGTGAGCCCATTGAAACCTTTATAGCTCTCGGAATGATCGATTAGTCATCTACTGAGCGGAAAATACTTTGGTATTGTAAATTAGACGGGATAGCAGAGGGATATCGGTTCGTGACTAGGGAGTAATTAGGAGAGTCTTGAAAAAGAGGACGGGCGATTCTGCGTACGGATTCGATAAATGGGTGCTCTTTATAAGCGTCGAAACATATCGATGCTTATGCAACGGAGGGATTTCCTTAATAGCCTTCAATGAGAGCACTATATAGTGCGTCTAAAAGGTAAATGTCATGAAACCATTCAGGTTAATGTCTTAGAGATTTATAGTGATCAGAATGCGTGGGGGAATCCAGGGTGGGAAAGAATCTTAAAGTTCATATGTTTCACCTCAGCAGATTTCTACACGAAGATTCTATCGCAAGCAATAAACATTCCGTTAGATTTGAGCTAAATACAAAAATGTCAGTGAATGTCAGTAAAACTCTATTACATTTTTATCCGAGATAAAGCACACAATTAGCGGTAACGGTTACTTTTTACTGTTGATGAATTTGTTTTTCCTCTACATAAATACACATGAATTCCCTGCAAACCACCTTTTGGCGTGTGGCAGGGGATTTCTATTACGAGTTACTATCCTATAAATATCCAACTTACATTTATGATTGGATAATATTTATATTCCATATTCCTGTATTTCCCAAAATTACCATTCCCGAAAGAGCTGAAAATTTTCTTACTTAGCAAATATTACCAAGTACGGCAAACACGAATATTATAGAAATTTTCTCCTCTTGTTAGTTTGAAGTGACGGTAACAATTGGTGAAAACAGATAGAGCGAGAATTTTGCGAGGAGAAATATTCAATGATGGATGAAGCAACTGGAAAAACTGCTGGTGTTATGGAAAGGTAAAGCTGGAGGTTGAAGTTGATAGCCTCAACCAGTAACCTCTCTGAGTAATGCATTTACTCCTCTATCGGTTTTGATTCATACGAAAACTGTGAAAATTCACTTTTTTATTGACGTTCGATGTTCTGTGAAGGAGATGCCAACATTTAGGCAAAATTAACTCCAGTAATTTGCATTTCGACCGAAACACGTTGAAGTGAAAACTTTCTTGAATGCGACGGATCGCTGAGAAAAAAATTAATCCTCTCGCTGAGCACTGATTGAACCGTTCGTCATCAAACATCCGTAAACCCGATCCCAAATCATCGAAACAAAGTGGCCTGAAAGAGGACATGAAGAAAGGTCGCGCACAACCGCCACCTCCGTCCCCGGCGAAATATATAGATATGCAAATGGCGGCAGGGTGGTACCGCGGAAGGATCAGATTGTAATGAGGAGGCATTATTAAAACGCTTTCCGACGCATCTCGGAATGGTGCGTGAATGAACCAGCCTCGCGAACAATGGAAGAGCGCCTTCTTACCCACGCGCCGTGAGTGCCACATCTCTGCCCTGAAGCCGTAGAGGGAGGAGACGGCAAAGAAAGAGGGAGGGTGAGGAAGACGCGACCGTGAAACAAAGCAAGCGATTCATAGGGTGACTCGCCTAGTACGCCTAATCCGTAGGCCAACTATCCTGCCAAATCTGTGAGGGTGTTGAGGAGGTTATAGGCGTGATACGAAATTCCTCAGCCGCGTAATCTACCTCACGGATGACAAGCCAAGGGAGGGAAGTGGAATGCACGAAATCGCCGAGGAACGGAAGTGGTCCAGGGCGGAGGGCAAAGGTGGGAGGATCTTGGGCTGATGGGCTATTCAAAATATTCTAGGAGGGGCTTCATAACGGATTGTCTTCGAAATTCTTGGCGGGGGACGTTCTTAACGAAGCGAGATTTTTTGATGGAGCTATTTATGGAGGTTTGAAATCAATGGTCCGATGGCTTACGGCTTGGATTCACATGCAGCTTTGAATATGCATCCTTCCAGATATGTTGAAGATGAGCAACGTTACCGATTTTTTTTGTCTATTTCCGATTGAAAACTTCCGCTGCCATTTAAAAGCTGATAGGAATTAAATCTTTTTTCTACGATGAGCTTTTCTAGCTCTCTATAGGTTAAAACAAAAAAGTTTCGAAACTGTATGTTGAATTCTGTTTTAATTTTAAAAGAGCTTTAAACAATATAAAGCTAAGGGGACAAACCAAGCAGACGAATTGAAAATAATTATGAACCTTAAGAATTGTTTCCCCACAAAACAGTTTTAATCGAAGCGAAAGCTCAATTTCTATTTAGGTAAACTTAAGATTTGCGTCGAGGTTTTCTTTAGCGATACACAGCGATCGTTAGAAAGTAGCCGTCTGCGTGGTCGACTAGAAATTCTAATGCAAATTATCATACATGAAGAAATGTTTGATTTATTCCGTCGTACACTACCATATAATATCCAAAAAAATCTTCGTCGTGAAACCAATGTCTATATGCTATAATATCAATCGTAGAAGACTTTATTGTGAGGAATTCCATTACGTTGGTATGCAAGAAATAAAATCACATTAAAGTTTTTCCACAAGTATTTTTAAAAAATACCTGAGGATGGCCGATCTAAGCCGAAAACTGGTCGGTTTTTGGATGTGTGAAAAAACGTAAATGTGATTTTATTTCTTTCATACCTCCATAAAGTATAATTTATTTTCTTTTAGACAACCATTCATTAGATATTCACCTAGATAGACCATTAGATGCACCATTAGATAGACACCTGCAGATAGATATTTAACAGATTTTTAACATCTAGGAGAGAAGTTACCAGAGTAAGAACACACAAAGTAAGGAAGGAGGAAATTTCATGGACTAGAAAGTATTCTCAAAAAAGTCTCACGTGTTCGTTATTAAAGATATCTTTCTGGTGACGTAAATCTAAGATATCCCAAAAAGTAGACTAAATCGTGGAATATGTATTTTACACATATCTACTAACAACGCATCTCACTAACAACAGAAATAAAACTCTCTCGATTTGACACCAATTTTCTCAGTATTTTTGAAATATACGCGTACTTTTTGAGTCAATTTCATCACGAGGCGATAATTCAAAATTAAACAAACACAAATTTCCTGATTTTCGCGTCAAATTGACTATCTCCACCTTAAGAATATTTAAAAACGAATGTTTTAGACGCATAAGCCTATCCATCAAGCCATTCCATCACCTCCACCGTGGATGCAGTTCCCCGAGAAACACAATCCATCGATTTCATGGATACAGGCGAATAAATGGTCTGGAATGAAACTGGAGAATACGCAGCGGGCGAAATTGCGTCGGAAATCTCTATCACAGGAATAAGGGGGAGTAGGGAGTCGCAGTCGTTAGGAGGAGCGAGTGGGAGATTATGTGGGAGACGAGATTGCGTGGGAGGGCAAGAGAAGGGGAGGGCAATGCGATGGCAGCGGAGACGCTAGAGAGAATCAGATGGTGGATAGAGGGAGCCAACTGCGTCACGCATGGGGCTCTCCTCTGGATTTCTCCTGTTCGACACCCGCTGAGGGCACGTGGGTGGACTGCTTCCTGCCACCTGGGCCACAGCCCGCCTCCAGCTCCGGCACCCCGCTCTCCCACGATCAGATTGTAGAGCAATCAAACGCGAGCAACTTTTAAGGCTTTGAGCGCGAAAAATGTTGGAAGTGATCGGGGATATCGATGGATTTATAGCAGCGGCGGTATTTCACAAACGCGCGTTAACAGTTAGAGCCATTCTACGCTTTAATGTTTACACCGGGATTCAAATATTAGAACGCTAACAGCAAGAGGGTAAGCTATGGTCTCCGGGATTTATAGAAATCAGAGATGAATCGTAGCGTATACAATTCATTGAAGCCATCTTCACATTTAACATTTGCTAAATATTGCGATGCTATTTTAATTAAGTTCAGCCATCCTCAAATTTGCAGTTATAAACTCAGGGATACTGGAATGATGTATATACTTGTACAATAGAAATATTGTCGTAATATATTCCGGAAGACTTCGAAGTGCAAGGGTCACTTTGTAATAATTATAAAAATAACAATAATAATATTTTTAATTGGAAACAGGAAGATCCAAATCACATTAATTTTAATAGTTATTAAAACTAGTTAGTTAGTAAGTTAGGTATTATGTACAAACACAAACAATTATTCCTTTATTCCTTAGATTAAAATCCCTAAACCCTGGAAATCGGGGTTGGGCTATCACGCAAACCCCTCCACCTCCGCGGCCGATAAAATTTATAGAAAACGATAGAGTATTTGTGCGTAAAATAAGCAGGAGAAAATACTAAAAGTAAAGTTACATCAAGATATAGGTATATTTCATTTCAAAACTGAAATTTAAATTATTCCAATTTCTATAATAAAGGTGTTATAAAGATATGTATATAATAAAAATTATCCTCACCTAAAGCTAGCATCAAGAAGAAAAAGATTTCCATTTTCTTACGCAAATTTCCGTTATTTAGGAGGAAATGGCAGTTGGTGCCAAACGATATATTTCAAGACTTAAATAAAAATTAGATCGTTTTAGTGAATATGAGATGATCTTGCTTCGCGGAACGCCTCAATTAATTTTAAAATTTACTACTTTTACAAGATTATTTTACCCTAAAGATGGTCGTTGAAAATTCCGAAAATTCTGTCTGTAAATATAATTCCCGTTGTTGTTTTTAAATCTAGATGGCTTGTTTCACTCAGATAAGATTATTTCGTCGCAAATTATATTAAACATGTGACTCATCCCAAGAACAGCTGTACCACGAAAAAGTTAATGACATCCAAAGGAGTTGTAAGGAAAACTGTAAAATAAAAACCAACTGTGGAAATAAATATTTTCATATTCCTTAAAACTGCCGTTGCAACCACGATTTGTGGTTTATAGAACGCAAAAATATTAAATTGCAGGTATCTTTAGTCATGCGAAAAATTGCTACGAGGAACGAGCATAAAAAGGTAGAAAATTACGATTTTGCTTTGCTGAGACTTCAAATTTGTATGTTCCGCATGTTTTATAAACTTGGCTTCGATTATCGTCCCAAGCATAAATAAGTAGCTGCTCTGACTAAAAATATTATACTGTACATTATTTCCTCCAAATAATCCCTTTTCAAGGCCGACAAATTTTCGAGAAGCTCGGCCTATTGTGCAATACCCTCTCCACTTGCTTTCGTTTCCAATCGCGCGGACCCTTTTCACTTTTTCCTCGCCGTATTTCTCCTTCCCCTCACTTCAGCTCTCCTTAAATGGTTCGGCTCGAGTGGAATGCAAGTTGGGCAAAGCCGCCCGATTCGAACGCAATAGTATAGGATAAGGGGAATAAAAAAGCGGACCGCGTGGGATGCGTGGATGTTTACGTGCGTGCTCCTTAACTGGGTGCGTGTGTTTTCGATTACGTGTACGCACGCGCAGGCAGGTAGACGCGACGTCTTTTTTGCTTCCCGTCTGCCGAAGAAATTAACGAGAAAAATCTCATCAAACATCAGTGCCGTGACGGAAGAGACGTTCTTCGAAAGGAAGCGTCTCGAAGCGAGAGGAATTAATTTCTACTCATCCCTCGCTTATTTGATCGGTTATTAAAGAGAAACGCGGGTTTCGGGATTTTCATTAGAATACCTTCTGTTAGCGACAGGAGAAAACAATTCATTAGCGACAGTCACAACTCATTTGAGGGTAGGTTAAAAGTTACCGCTTTATCGTTACGAAATGGGAAAGTTCATCGATGAAACGTTGAGTAAATAATTACCGAACATTTCGGATGTGTTCCCACAAAATTTCTAATTTCTTTTAAGGCATTAAAGGTAGGAGAAAACGAGTTACATAACACAAGAAGACTATGTGCGCGGGTGGTCAATATTATGATTTTGCGGATCTATAAGGTAGATGTAACAGGAAAAGGATAGCAACTCTCGTGAATAAATAAATCTATGATAAACACTTTGTAAATGAATACAATATAATGAAAGCTTAAGGAAGTAAATTGTATTCACCAATAAGTGAACTTTGATAAATTCGTAAGAAATCAATCGTAAGTAAAACACTGATTCTGCAATAATGAAACTGAAAATGATTAAATTCACGGAGGAGGCCGTAACTTTGTGGAATTCTGACATTACACCGAGTGTTAAATAAAACTACCTTTACCAAAAAACCTTTACTGATCCACAATAAAATTTTATTGCGGATCAGTAAACGTTTTTTATATTGTTTTTTAAAACGTAGTTTTATTTAACACTTGGTGTACTGAAAATGATTTCCCAAAATTTCAATAAGAATCATTTAATTTTCATCATGTACTTGTACATATACCCCCTGCCATACGCCAAAAGGCGCCTGCAGGGTATTTATGTAGATGTAGATAAATCATCATCAGCTTAACTACAAAAACGTAAAATGCTTAAGGATCCAAGAAAACATGTATGCCCTATCTATGAAAAGAAATTGAAGCACAGCTGCTAATGAATTAGAGATTTTAAAACGCTTCTTCGATCCCTAAAGATGATAGCCTGGAAACTGGAACGCGCACTGGGCGATTCTTAGAAGGTTGGTTTTCTCGGACTTGCCATTGCATACAGACCCTGGTCTTAATGTTGGTTGAGAACTCCGGAGTATGTCAGTGTACGTCGGAGTTCTGAACCAGCATTAAAACCAGGGTCTGTATACATTGGGAAGTTTTCAAAGCTCTAATGTATGCCCAATTCTTCGAAATTCCTCAAATATTTAACGAATACTTACAATAGGAATCTAAGATAATTTTAAAGGAGGTAGATCTATATTTCAGTCATCAATTTCACTGGAAAAGATCATTTATTGGAACAAATTTCGGAAACGCTATCTCAATTGTACAGTAAAATTACGCGACTGAATTCGTTAAATGATTATCAAACCAACGTCAGTGTTTTTGGAAAGCTAGGTAGAGAATACACAATTAGGTAACGAGCACTTCATAAAGATTTCATCCTTCGTAAACATTCACTCCTAGAATAAAACGAATTTTTTCACATCCATAACACATACACAGTCTCACACATCACCTACTTCTCCTAAGGGGAAAATATTTCCTTTGGTGATTACACGTTAAAACGACTGCTAACTTGAGAACAAAGGGCCATCAAATAGCTCGTTTCACGCCGCTTTTTCATCGCGTTAGTTTATTAAGGAAGCCGATAAACCTCAACCGTACCAAAAAACAGAATCACGAACGAAATCGGCGAGGAAAATTATACTCCGGGAGAGATATCTCGACGTGAGCAAGAAATTCCGCTCCGAGGAAATGGAAAGTGGATGACGAGTCGGGATGAAATGCACACCTGATACAGTTTCGTAACCGATCTCGGCAGATACCTCTTGTTTCTTTAATCCTTCGCGCACCGATTTCCTGAGGAAGTCCCTTCACATCTCTTCCGGTCCAGTTTTTAAATGGGGAGGAAATGTAACGGAGGACAATTATGAAGGAAATGTGAAGCAACTCGTTTAAATTTATATGCAAGTAAAGCAACGAGTAAAAAAGGGAAGCGAGATGCGTGAGAAGTTGTTCCATTTCATCACAAATCTTACGTGTTCCTTTCGTTTGAGACCGCGAATTTTGAACTTTATCTAAGGATACATAAATGAAAAATAAATAAATTTCCTAAAAATATGAAAATGAAACTACTACTCCGTAAAAGATGCTAACTTTTCAAACAAATGTCACAAATCAAGTGAAGTAGATAGCTCCAAAATTATCAAGTTAATTGTAATTTTTTAGTAGGTCACAACATTATTTTAACAATAAATATTAGAATAATAATTAAGATGTTTATTTTTAAATAAAAGAACTACTGTAACCTCTGCTTATTGTGGATTTTCATCAGCAATTAGTTTTGTGAGGCTAACGAGAGAATTAGCGTAGCAGATCGTATTAAATATAAGCGAAGGTGAAATGTTTTGCACTCATTTTGATCTGGCACAAGACAAGAAATATTACGTACAATTAATTCAAATAAACTCGTAATAATTTTTTCGTGTGTCACCAAATTTCAACCCGCTTTATAAAACTTTGAACTTATCGGTGATCAGTACCTGTAAATTAAAGCATTTGTTGGCAGAGTTAAAGAATGATCTCGAGCAATGAAAATGTAACTTTAGAATATAATTTAATTATTCTGCAAGCAGAGAATTAGTATATATTATTATCACATTCTTCAGCCTATAATAACGTGCTTGCTTATCATGTGAACCATTAAACTTCGCTTATCATCTGCTAATTTACCTCAATCCTTGTAATTCCACTATTCCTAGACCCCAAAGGTTCACATACATACTCAAATATTGCGCACCACTAATATAATACAATTTACTCCGGAAAACAATGCTTGCGTAAACAGAGGGCCATTAAATTGAATTCGAATGGGAGTATCGCAAACTCATATAAAAAGCTCGTAAACGTGAGCATATTTGATAGTCCCCATGTAAGGATTCAAGGTAAATAATTACTCGGAGGTACGGTGAGTCACCGTTAGGGACCAGCCGTTCTAGTACAGCGGGGGTGGACGCAATGAGACTGGTTGGAAAGACAGGAAGGCAACTGAGCCACAGCAGTTGTCAATCTCCTCCTGTCATCCTAAGAATCCAAAAATGGTAATAACTCCGAGCGGCTCGCGACTTTGGAAACGAAGGTTAGGTCTTTTTCATCTCTCGCACCACCTGCGCCGGGAATCCCTCCAGTGAGTGACGATCTCCTTTAGTAGAAACGTGGCGATAAAGAAGAGGATAAAAGTTTTTATTTATCTCGATCTCCGCTGGAGATAAAAATGACTTTCTCCGCGTTTCCTTATTGGAATCGGAATCTCTTCTTCCAAGCGCGAGGGAGTTGGTCATCCGTCGCCTGACCATGTGTCGAATGACGCAATGCGCGTGGGAATACGAATTCCTTTTTTGTTTCCAAACTGAATATGCGACGCTCGTATGCGACGAGTATAATATTTCCTTAAGACTTCAAATTGTGAATGCGACGTGATTTTTTAAGCATTTCCCGTATAATCTGGAGCTCTCCCATTAAAATTTGGCTTTCCCCATATTTCCTTATGTAAGTAAATGAAATTGATAAATTCTTTAGAATATATGCAGGGGCATAGAGCAATGAAGGAAACACTGAATTGTCTGCAATCCAGGGACAGAAATACTTTCTCCGGAAATCTAATGAAAATATAAACTGATTTATTTTAACATGTATACCCTGCGAATCTCCGGCGGTGTTAGTATGGCATAACTGCGAGATACTATCCTTTCGCTTTCGTTTATTGTTAGCTCTGTTCTCATGTGGGGGTTGAACCCCAAAACCACCCCCTTGGCTACGCCTCTGGATATATGGATATATTCTGATAATCAACTATATGGGTATATTCTGATAGTCAAGAACTTGAACACCACAACGTGATTTTGTTCTGTAGAAATATATATGTTTTATTTAATTCTCATTTGAAATATATCGATACTCCGTGGTTTTTCTACTTTTGTTCAATGTTTTTCAAAAGAAATAGGATTTTAAAGAAATTTAATCACGGCAGATTCGTTCAATTAACATTCAGTCATTTGCATACACTCAATATTATCGATCCAAATCACTCAAATGATCTTATGTCTTTTCATTAAATGGCCTCTTTCATAAGACTTTAGAGTTGCTTCGATTACGAAAGGAGTTGGAAATGTAATGTCACTCTATTAATGGACGAGAAACAATAGTTGTGTAAATGAAGTGAATTAGAGCGGCAAAAAAACTTAACGAAAATGTACGCATAACTAAAATGAGCAAATATTAATGAATTTCATGCTTTCCCCCCCTCAGATCCCTGATTTTTTTTCAAACTTTTGCATCCTGCTTTTTATAAAACACGATCATAACGGGAAGTTAATACTCTTTTTCTAACTTCTTGTATGAAAAACAGCCGTTACTTTGAGCTATGTAAGATCGCATAGTTCAACTAATGTAAGATCCAGATTTCTCGTTTTACATAAAAACTATGATTGCGCAGAGTAGGATAAGCTGAGAAATAGAAAGTAAAAACGAGTTGCAATAATAATTAAGACTATTTCAGCCTTGTAATGATCAGCAAAAAGCGCCAATTGCTGAATAATTAAACTTGATCTCTATTTTTTGTTCGTCACAGAGGAGGAGAAACGACTCAAATCCCTTTTTAATCATCAGTTCTTGTGATTTTTGTGTCATTAACCGATAAAAACTGAAAGTTTATCTATTCACTGAAGCCTTTCAAATTCTTAGTTGATGTTTTCCGTGTGTTTCTCAATCGCATGAATCCCTACTCCAGCTGAATATAATTCATCTAATTAACATATCAAATAAAACATAACTGTTCATACTGAAAAGAATTTCATTCAATTAAAGCCGCCATAGCACATTATGTAAAATACAAAATAATCTTTGCTGAAAAAACGTAGCATTAACGCCATCGCTTCTTCGTCAACTCCTTGTCGAAACAAGAATTCAGACATCTCAACCGAATCGCTTTCATAACAACCAGAAGGTTTTCTGAAATTTCATCAGCTAAATGACACAAGGGGAAAAATTCCTGATAAAATATCAGGAACGTCTGATATGAAGCATACCTTAAAAATTAGAACATCGTTAGGATAAAATTAGGTATTACATTTTATGTAAGTTGATGATTGCCCGCTGCAGTTAGCTGAAGGCCTCCATACTACTCCACAAAGAATACAGTGTGAACAAAATAAAATATATTTAGATAACATTACGTAGGAAAAACTCTCTAAAGCTGTTGACGCCAGAAGAACATATAGTTCGAGCTGCCAGAATGATCAGTACACTATATTTAAACTTTTTATCTCTGTGTTTTCGCGGGTTTTTTTCGCTCCCTTTCTTGTGTGGGCGTTTTCCCGCATCGTAGGTTTTTCTCCGTAAACCCTCAGTTGAGGAGTTTTTTCCCGCAACCCAAATCTTTTTATTTGTATTTATCTCTTACTTTGTGTTCTTTACTTCTTTTACTTTCTTTATTTTATTTTTTTAATGTTTGTATTAATTTAGGTTTAGCATTATATAATATTAGGATTTTTAGATTTGTATTAATTTACCATAGATGTTAGTTGTAAGTTGACTTAATTTGAGTAATTNACTCAGAGGTTAGGTGTAAGAGAAGCCCATTGAGCCTAACCTTGCCGTAAGGGTGAAATAAATAAATAAAAGATCATAAATGATAGGGTTTGGGCAAACCTTCGTACGTAACACTTCTCATATTAGTTCTCGAATTTTCAATTCCACGTATTTCTCAACATCGAAAAAAAGTACGTATTATGCATCTAAGCCCGCCACCAATTCCCTTCAATGGAATCCCGCCCTTCTCGTGAGTCTTGCATAATTTTTAATACCTGGAAACCGCACTCAATATTCCTGACTGCAGATTTATCCATTCATGAAGCACTTTACTCCTCAAGGACCTCCACCACGGCCGCCGGTCGAGGCGGAGTAGTTGCAGGAATTTGTCGGTGGAGATGAAGGCAAGTAGAAAGGAGCTTTTTACCTAATGCTTTCGCAACAGCCCATCAAAGCTGATTCTCGGAATTGCACCCGCAGTGGCGCACTCGCCTGTTTCCGTGCACTTGTCGCTCGTCACCCAAACCTGACCCTTTGTGATCGTAGAAATAAAAACAACGAAGCTTCCGGCGCATTTCCTCATGCCGAACCAAGCGCGAGAATACTATGCTCAGGCGTGGCATGTTTTTGTCACGAAGTTCAAATTTATGTAAAGATGGTATTCGGGAAGTGACAAACACGAGCTTGTGCGGGAGCTGTGTCCATTCATAAATCATGGAAGATTCCTTGTGGCTGTTCTTCAGATTAGATGAGAACAATGACGAGAGGATTCTTCTTCATATATTTTATAGTATATTTCCCAGCATTCCATTAAACTCAAGTATATAATGAATAATCAATTGAGATCTCTTTGGAGTCTATTTTCAATAGCAAGGGATTGCAAATGAGTCAAACACGTGCGTATGAATGAACGTAGAAACCACACAGTTTTTGGGATAACTAACGACATTCCATCGGCTCCAATAAGCATTCATTAATCATTGGCTACTTATAAAAATAATCTGCAATAAATCTTATTTTTTAAATACTACTGCCATTGATGTTGAAAATGCGAGGGGATTTGAACAGACTCCGGACTCCATGCCGACGAACGGTATGTAGAAGTATGAACGGGTACCGGTAGCGAATGGTAAGACGATATGAATGAAGATTAATTCACCTCCAAAGCTAGATGTATTAACTGTACGAAACAAATGGGTGAATTTCATGTCTTATCTCACTCCTCAAAAATTTATTTGGAAATTTACTGAACAATAACAATCTTCAAATCATGAGAAAACCTCCATTGCTAATTTTAGAAAAGATGGTTTCTTTGAGTCAGACCCAATGACGGAGGAATTAGCTCTTCTGCGGTCCATAATCAAGGTCGTGGGGTTAAATATTTCAAAGGATTCTGATATTTGTGCTCCTCCTTAGTTCAGAGGTGTTTATTAACTTAGCGACCTACATATCTCAAAAAAAACCAGCAGCTGACGCTCATCTATGTTTAAAAGAAGATATAACATTTTCGTAAATCTTCCTACAGAACAGGACTTCCGATTCTCTTCCACAGTCGATAGATCATGGTATCTAAAGCAAAAATTCCTCGCGGTACACCTGCGATATTCACGCATGGCAGTAAGGAAATGACTGCCACGAAAAATTGAAAACAATATTCGATTTCTCAGTTTCTTCCGAGAATATATTGATTGCGTACTTCCAGAGCCGCACCCGGCCTATTTGCCACACAGATGCAAATAAAATTTGCAGCTCCTTAAAATTAAGTACCGAAACCATACATTTCATGATTTACAGTTAAAGTTATTTTGAAACACTTTGAAACATCAGAGTTTTATGACTTCGTTCTCCAGTTTACATTGGTCACCAAACTTCCGTAACAATCAGTAATGCATATTCAATATGTTGACATTAAATAGTCAGCATACGGAATAGTAAATTGTTAATAGCTCACATTACTTTCGAGTAACATTATCATCGCAATGCACATAGCTTGAAATAAAATGATTAGTATGAAATCTATTTTTAGTAATTAAATATGAAAGTTTCTAATAAAAATTGTATTGCAACATAAATAACTTTGATTAAATCCACTGCGTAAAATATTCCTCTCTCGGCTTCAGTATCGATAATTCTTTCCTGTAAATGTTTTCCAACCTTTAATTTCATAACCATAATCTTTCCTAGATAAGTCGTGTGTATCACGTAGAAAATAAAAAATAATGTTGTTGTAATAATAGTAGAGGTTACACTTCTAGTAGTCTACACTTCTGTTACTGCCGCTCGGGTGGCATTCACCCTTGCACCCTTAGGATGGCGCGGCTCTGCGTACCACATTAATTGAACAAAAGGGCTGTGAAAATTCTGAAATTCTTTAAGCATTTGCACCCATCTATCGGAATTCATGGCAGGAAAAGAAATCAGAGAAAAAGCGATGTAGATCTCGTAGAAACTATAAAAACATTCGCTGGCATTTAAAATTACGTGAGGATCCTGAGAAATCACAAACAGGCAACTACACGTGAATCTAAAACTGACAGGACACATCAATACCTAGGCTTCCTCATTGAGGAAGAATAGGCGATGGAGATTTCAGCGCATACGTATCCTCAGGTACGCCTTATCTCTTTACTGTTCGATCAAGGACAAAAGGCGTTCGCCGAAGATCAAGAATCTTAAGAGTCAATGGTTGCTTCCTCCCTTTTTTAGTATGCAGGATCACAAAGACAATAGGTTTCGAAGTATTATTCGTCACGCGGGTGTGATATGCTCCCAGATTCACGGTAGGCAGTTCCCTCTCTGACGTCAAGAATTAAAAGAAGTCCACAAATGAGGGATCAAGCTATGGTGCTTGATCCCTCATTTGCAAGGAAGCTATGGTGCTGATTGGGAATTATGTATGCGGACGGAGTTGCCGGAAGATTGATTGCGAGTGTTCCGACGAATTGGCGAATAGATTAAAGCATGCGGCCAAAATCATGCATGGCCTTCGCATAGATTTCAATAATTATATCTTATCACCCTAGCCGCCGGTCTGAGCTTAGCTTACCTTTAATACTTCGATCAGAAAAACCTTTAAATTAACCTGATGGTGACTCCATGAGTTGAAACCATGGTCATCCTCCGATTAAAATGGTGGTTTTTAAAAGTTCGACTTTTCATGCTCCTTCTTTAAAGTAGCCTTAAAATATTAACTGTATTGTTAGATTATGGAAAATAAACCTTACGATAGTCATAAATTTAATTTATTATTTGAAGAGGGTTTGTTAGTTATTTTANACGGAGTTGCCGGAAGATTGATTGCGAGTGTTCCGACGAATTGGCGAATAGATTAAAGCATGCGGCCAAAATCATGCATGGCCTTCGCATAGATTTCAATAATTATATCTTATCACCCTAGCCGCCGGTCTGAGCTTAGCTTACCTTTAATACTTCGATCAGAAAAACCTTTAAATTAACCTGATGGTGACTCTATGAGTTGAAACCATGGTCATCCTCCGATTAAAATGGTGGTTTGTAAAAGTTCGACTTTTCATGTTCCTTCTTTAAATAGCCTTAACGTATTAACTGTATTATTAGATTATGGGAAATAAACCTTACGATAGTCATAAATTTAATTTATTATTTGAAGAGGGTTTGTTAGTTATTTTAACAATGATATGTTACATTTTCGTAATCATGCTAAGTTGAGCAATGATTTACAAATTTCGAGAGTACTGAACGCGACGTTTGCAATGAAAAAATTCCCTCATTAGCATTATGATTATAGAGAAAATGAAATCTTATCACTTTTAATATTTTCATCAGCAAAGTATCATTAGCAAATAAAGAAACAAGATAAAGCAGAAGGTGTTTTTATTTTACCAGAAAAGTTTGACTTATGAACAAGACACTAACATAACTCTCAATACTAATCCATTGGCTCACCAGCCATAGTCAATTCAACTGAATCATACGTGAAAATTAATTCGGCAAGTGATATCAATATTCATCAATCATTTGAATTCAATAAAGTTAATGAAACGGTTGTGGGTAAATTTCATGCAAACTATATAAATTCGACGTGTTTAACACGGGAACGTATGATTAAACGTTTAACTACCTTATCCAATTCTCAAAATCAGAGTTCACTTAATACGCACCGGGCTCATCCTACCATATCCGCTTTTCATACCACCAAACAACCAGTAGAACACGCTAACGTGATCCCGATAAAAATGTTCCCTCTAAGGCGCGCGTCCGCACATTAAAAATGACAACGTCTCGTAATAACGACACCTACTCGGAGGTATGTTACCGACAGCGCTTGGACCTTTTCCGTGATATGCAGTCGTAAAGAAGGGGGCTCCCAATTCACTCTCACGGATGTCTGGAAACTGCATCTCAACAGGTGTGCTGCATGAAGGAATGAGAAGAAAGGGGAAGGAGGATGGGGAAGCGAGGAGAAGTGCCAGAGAATGAGATTAGGGGATGGGAGACCGGAAGGTAAGCAATGGCCCATCGAGAGTGAAAAGGAGAGAGAGAGTGGCCAGCATGAAGAGAGAGTAAAAGGTTAAGGAGGTCTCGACAAAGCCTAGAATGACCGCTTGAAGGGAACGTCGAAGCGCCCACCCCCGTCCAATGTGTCCGCGGAGGTTTTATCTTCCAAAAAGAGCGACTTAGCATGGACACTCCTCTCGAAAAACGGGTTGACGAGCCACTTTTACGGTCTACGTAACCGACGAAGAGTGAAACGGAGCTCTAAAAAACTTTCCCATATCTTCCTGAATGCTCTAATAGTTTTCATAACTCCGCACGTTCTAGGGATATGGGTGCCATACCTTGACTTGTAAATATCGACGCCGGTGAGAGAAGAGGGAAAGATTTTAATGCATAGTGATAAGAATGATTCTCGGGCGTTCATTCCGGAAACGCGTCGTACAATTAAGAGTATAATTTGCATTTCGCACTGAGTTGTTAACGAGCAGTTCTGCCTCCGTAGAAACTACATTGAAAAAGAACACCCCTTGAGAAATAAAAATTGTGAGATCTGCCACTGATTCACGATAAATCACGAATTGCGAATCACGCGCTAAAATCGATCTGCACTATATATTCCATGAGTATGTGCAAATTAGCGAGAAGATTTTCAGAAAGAAGATGAAAGTGTTTTTTTAATTTGGTAACCATATCTGTATTTGCTAATACGAAAGATTTCGGTTAGTCAAATCATTGCTTAGAAGCGTATGGAACAAAATTGCTAAATATAGTGGTATATTTCAAAAGTAGAAGTAACTTTACCTCACAATATTTGATACACCATAGAAAACAGTGCTACTTAAAGCGATTTTTCTCCCTACACAAGCACAAATCAACTGTTTTTATAAGACATTAAAGAGTAAAGACTGAACACTGGTGAAGTAAGCATAACCATAACAACGCCAATTTAAAGCTTCATGTTAAACATTAGCTATGATACTTCTCTGCTAAACACCTACTTTTAACTGTCGAATTTTGTAATTTTAAATGAAGTAAACAGTTCAACCTGAATATTGTGAAAAAGCCACTAACAGTGTGAGTAATGGCTTATTGCCCGGATCAAAGATTAACGTGTTTGAAATGAGTCTTATATGGGCATAACATCTAGTAGCTCTTGGTTTCTTCCATTCAACTAGAAAGTGTTTACCCGAGAAGGAAAGGGTTTCTTATTTGTTGCAATCCATCTCGAGATCGATCTAAATGAGAGAGAGATCGAAGGTTACCAACGTAGTAGATCTCCTTAGCTAGTTTTCTGTTTCGTATCTTTACTTTTGGAGACTTCAACGCCCGTACAGCTGCTAACTCTAATCATACGTCTGGGTTACATTTTCTTTCATAGATAACGCCAGAAGTAACATAAGCGTAATCTTTTATGATTTCATGCTTCACGTGAAATACCCCGCGATTTATAGAAAACACACGTGCCAATAACATCGCACTTTATTGCTTAACTTCAGTTGTTAAGCTCTTCCACTTTCGTTCATCACGACCATTGAACTAGCATATGAATCTAGGAAATCATATTTACGTTCCTCGTAATTTCAGATGAGCGGGTACATCGTTCATTGATGGAGGTAATTAACGGAGTTGATTGGAAAACACGGTGTAATTACCGCCATCTCCGATCTCGCCATTGGAGTTGAACTGATTTCGATCAGTGATGCCCAAGTTTATATAGCATTGAATTACTTAAGCGCGTCACGCATTCAAGCTTGGCCGGCTGTGAGAAAGCCGAAGGCAGTGGTTGACACGCATTCCGTAAAAAGATTGAGTAAATAAGGATGGTAGCAGGAGGGGAGCTAAAGAAGTAAATCACGAGAGCGAGCTGGGTAAAATTTTTCTGCCACTGCACTCATTGCAGCAGATTTAAATGCAATATCCCTCAAACGGAGAAGGATTTGTTTACCCTAAAACTCATCTAAGTACGAATATCTCGTAATTTCCCTATCATGGAATTCCCACCGTCATCAGCTGACAACACGGCCATAACGGTGGAAAAAGAAAATATCACAAGGCCACCGTCTCCAGCTCGTTTTTATTATCCAGATAATTAGGCGCCTATATATCATTTTTTAAATTTCGCAATGCGCAATTAATTATAAACTACCCATAATTAGATTTATTGAGGCGGTATTGGAATGATTGATCGTAGCCGGTAAATTCCTGCGGTTCGCACTCGGCGCACATTTCAAACAGTGGCTCTTCCATAATTTTTCAATGAATGATAACCTAGTAAATAGGCCATAAATAATTTTTTATTGTAATCGTAGATGGACTATTTATCCTGGAAATTTTTTACTCGGAATTCTACAGTTCTCTGGAGTCATTTAATGAGATTATCCTGTGATACCAAAGTTACTTAAGTATCCTTAATTGCTTCGAAAGTAAAAAAATCTTGCGATGAGACATGATATCAATTTTCATTCCAATGCATGTAATCATATATTATTCAGCTCACTCCTTCTTTAATTGCTTGACTCAAGAGCCTTGAATGCAAAATGAAATTCTCATAATATTGCTTGAAATTCGAACGTGCAAATTCGTAGTTCCGTAACCTAACCTCGAAAATTAAACTAAGGGACTAAACTAAGGAACTAACAATTAGAGAGAATGAATACTCAGAGTCAAACCAAGAACTGGAAGGTCAAGGTCTAGCACGAAAATAATTAACCACCAAGTAAAAATCCTAGTTATAAAATAACACCGACAATAATCCGAAGTGCCGCAAATCAGACAACCAAAAACAAACTAACCTTCCGCCGGCGAAGACGTCCCAAGTTCCCGCCGAACTCTGAAGATGAAAAAATCTCCAAGCAAGCACTGTTAGCCCAGGTGGGAACACTATAAAAAAACCAGCTATTCCGAGTCCACCGGAAGACAAATTCGCGATCCCTCCGTAATATATGAGGCACTATCTCCCAAAGACGAGCTTTCCAGAAGACACTGACCACCAAAGTATTCACAAGCTCCTTCCCCTAGAACCACGGCGACGCGAATGACGCAGTCCTCTTGGAGAGCCTTACCGGCGGCACGCCTCCACTCTCCACTCCCCTCCTCCAGCTCCCTCCTCATCCTACCCAGCCCACCTCCTTACGCACTTGTGTGTCCTTCTCTCTCCCTGCACACCTCCCCTCACTTATCGAAGCACACGCAGCACCCTTCCCCTAACGCGTGCTCCTTCCAGACGCCCCCTTCCCATCCATCTATCAATCTTTCTCCCTCTCACTCCATCTTCGGAGAAAGGCTAAGGGGAAGGGAAAGAGGCTCGGAGGGAACCGATTTGTGGCCTCCAAAGGCGCCAACTGACTGTGGATACAGACTTCATCTGGAGGATCGTTTCAGGTGGACTGGACTGCGGACTGTCGTTAATTTTCTTCGCAGTCCATTTGGATTCCGTCTATATCTTCGACAGATGTTTTCGTGCGGTGGTTTTCAGGAGGAGAGAAAATTCAACATGTGACGTAAGGAAGCAATTCCGGCAGTTTCCGAGAACCAGATTTCCATCAAAAGACTCCAATGGAAGTTATTCGTTCGCTAAAGGTGCTCATTACTTGGTTACGGTACTCTCTCCTTATCATTTTTTATTACTTCCCGGATCATTAATCCAGTAATTGGATTTTCAATTTCCTTAAAGTGTATTGATTTAATAGATTTTGAACATAATGGACTAAGATAGCAGTAAATGCAAAATCTGACGTAATATACAGTGTATGATAAGATATTGATGAATATCTCTAAGATGTTGATGAATAGATACTGAAGAACTTATTATGAATTACATTAGGACGACATCGGAAACATCCTGGCCCATACTACCAAAATATAACTAATGGTATGTATTCGAATTCAATAGTTATAAAATATATTAAATTAAAGTGTGGGCAAAGACAAATTTAATATTATAAAGATTAAGGAAAGGTGTAATTCCTTGCACGATGAAGTCGTGCGGCTGATCCCAAAGGAATTACAAGTGTAAAAAATAGCGACATGACTTCCCAGTCATGTCGCTCTAACCCAGGTCTCCCACTTTCCGGGCAGGTATTGTTCCTGGGTTCGAGTCCCAGTCATGTCGTTATTTCCACACTTGTTATTCATTTTAATATTATAATTTGCTTCAATTTAAATATTTATGTTCGATTTAAATTGGAAATAAATCTACACCTGATCATATCACCATATTGGTCATTTATAACATCACCATATTATTAATTTATTTCATTATTATAACTGTTTCAATTGCGATCATTATAGATATACACGTTATTTTCATTTAATTTTGTGCAGTATGGCATAAGCGGGATCGCTCTTCTTTAATTCCTTTTCATCCGTATTCTCCCATGAAAAGCACACTATCTTCAATCTTACTTTCTAAAATACATTGATGTTGTGACTTGATTATTGAGTAGATAAGGTGAATCTTTGCGCTCTGTATGTTTCTTGTTGATTACAGATTTTACGTAATCACAAAAAAGCTCACCGATGCCAATTTAAACAAGCTAATAGTTATTATAGAATAGGGACATTTGAACTCTATGAAAGAGAAAAACAGACGAAAATTGAACCATGATATCGCATAAATCATATTAAAAAAGAAATACTACCGAATTTATAAAATAGATAATGTTGCTTTTAGTTTAAAATAGGAGCACACTTGAGAGTTTTTCTAATTCTTTAACAAGTAAGCGATTCTTAAACATGGTGGCAATTTTGTTGTTTTCATACACGATGACACATAATACTATGAAATAATGTAGTAACTTTGTATAATTGTCCAAAAGTGTAATAGAAATATCGAAAAGGAAAATCTTGAGTAAGAAGAAGTCGGTGAATATTTTTTAAATTACTTTCTAACTAGGATAGCCATGATATACTGACATAATGTTTCCATTTTTCAAAATCACTCAGATATATTGCATAACCACTGTCTCCCGAGAGAAGGAATAAAAGAAATCTTCCGCTTCAAAGAATATCTTCCAAGTAATTGCCGTTACGTACCTAGTAAGGTAACTTATTCCTGCGAGTCTTGCCTAATTATGCAAAGAAACCTAATATTTAAAAAAATGTATCCAAAACCTAATGAGCAATATTACGATACAATACAATCGGGAAAATTCGAATTTTTTTCGATAATCGCACTTAGAATACTCATTAACCTCTCAAATAAATTAAAAGTGCTAAACGCGAAGGGGACGCAATCCAATAGCAATTTAATTAATGATGAAATAACTATTCAGAAACTGTTTTAAAATTCATCAATACGAGTATATCCCTTGCGATGACCTGATTCCATGGAAATAGAAAATTTGAATTTCATGCGTGAAATATTAGAAACGTTTTGATTGCCTTTCTAACGCTAATTCTATTCAATGTAATGGTGAATGAATTGAAGGAAATGACACCTGACGTGGTGAGCAATCGCATTTCTGATAATGAGAACTCTTGCGCGTTAGTCAATTTCCTGTCCTTGCATTCACTCTTCCTTCAGCGGCAAGTTTTTTTTTCTGTTCACGCTATGGGATTCATCATTCTCAGAACAAAAAATTCATCATCCTTTCAAAGATTCTTCTTCCAAAAACGGAATCCGAAAATATTTCTCAGTTATTTCAAGGACTTGAAACGACCTTCCTAGTTAAATAACATTCAGAATTGAGTAAGATGCCCGATATCATTGACATGTCATTCTTTAAGAATCCCACTTGATATTAAGCCTGTCTTTTCGAAACAAAACATTGTGTAACATTTATTTTTCGAGAAAGTTCATTTCGAATTCCATGACTCGTAATTTGTTGGACATATATTTTCTCTCTAACGTAATTAGGTAAATTTTGATTTACATATTCAATTCGGAAAGTCAATCCCTAAGACTTTCCAACAGTTTCTGATAACTGGAAGAAATATTTACCGAGGAATTAGAAGTTTCGGTAATGAATCGGTATAATCTGCTCAAAAAGTCATTCAATCGACAGCTTTCGATTCGAAGGTCTATAATTAATCAAAAATCAATTTTAATCCTTTCCTTTAATCCTTGTAATTTTACCTTCTCTATTTGCCATATATTTCATCAGGATATAAATTTATGCTCTCTACTTTTCTACCTCAGAAACCGCAAGTTCTCGAGAGGTTTGGTGATACGCTTCAAAAATCGAACATACACCTGTTTCGCTATTATGAAAGAATGATTAATACAGTCAAGTGAATTAGGAATCAATCGTCAAAGTTATGATCACCTTTGTTAGCCACATGATACACTTTTGGTGACATCTCACAATGTTTCCAAGAATCAAACGCTAAAGAAAATTTTATCAGAAAGTGCCATAACATTTAAAAGTAGACATCTCTCTCAGTATTATTTAGAAACAGGTATTCGTCCTTGTCGAAGGCTTGTAACCCTACCTACTTCCTACGCTGCCTTCCGATGTGTCAAAAGATTGTTTATCTCCTGAATTAGCGGCCGAAAGAAATATTCGACTTTCGAAATATAACTCAAACGAATGCGCATTCCTCGTTCAGTTTTATTCCAGACGTATAGTGTTACGAAATTAAGAAAGTCGTAATTAGTACCATTCCATTAATTATTTGCTAAGAATCTCTTTGGAAAGGCGAGCTTATTTTGCATTTATCGGCATTTTTGATAAAAGGTGCATGTTTCTTCAGCATCCGGCACGAGTTTTCTAGCTCCGTCACTTTTGAAAGGATAGCAAATATGCAGAGTAATAAGCTGAGAAAGGTTAATGCATCTTCACTCTTGTTAAGAGGGTCTGGCTATGATTGCTTGTTCTGCATGTCTCTGCTATTATATATACAAGAGTGTAAAGAAAACAAAAAAATAGGAAATATTTAATTTGTTCTTAGAACAAACAATGCGATAGGTAACACAAAAAAGAATTTTCGGGAACTTAAGAAATTTCAAGAGATTTCATAATAAGAGGTAAGCTATTTCATCTAATTTTGATTACTAAACTAACTAACATAGCATATTCATAAATAAACATAACATGCTCAGGTATAGCTTGGTAGAATGCCACTGACTAGTGAAGAAATCAATGTTACCTTTTTATAACCGGGATTTCCTGATTATGAATTTAGGATACAATTTTAACAATCATCTAATCAAAGCTAACCGGACCTAACAGATTAACATTATGAATTGATTGTAATCTATGTTTATAATTTCCAACAGAAAACCATGTGTTCTGTAAGAATATTTCAAGAGAAATCTAAGAAAGAAGTCCGGAACAATAGCAAAAATAATAATTACGATGCATAGCCGTCGATTTAGTTTCATACATCGTCGAAAAAAATCATGATTATTTTAACTGAAGAACGAAGAAACAGTTTTATCAGTATGCACTTTTAAAAGGAGAAACAAAAATTACAATGCCGATTGCCAAAGAGGAAACAGTTTTAAACGAAAAACAAAATTCATGTGTGTTCTAGACGATTTCACAAGCATTTAGGCTAATGCTAATGGGTGCAATTTTTGGGAAAGAGACTTTCTAATCTCAGCTAACTGGCATTTTAAGGTTAGGGAAGAGACAAAATCGTTAAGTTTATTACTTTTAAACCGGTAAAAATTCTAAGAAATTACATAGGTATAAACTCACGAGCTACTTTTGATGGAGCCAGTCAACAAAAAGAAGAGTGGAGAGGAAAACTTTGCAGGTCTGTTGATTTAACGGAAACATTCGTGTGGCTGGATAAAACGTGCAATCTCCGTCACCAATACGAAACATAGGAATATTTCCTCTCCTTGGATGCAGATGTCGCAGCAATTCGTGTTTACTTTTCTGGAGTATTGCCGAGAATAACGACGCGAGAATCTGCACCGCGGAGACGTAACTACGCATTACCTGCTCTCGCGAACCAAAAGCATCAATTGAAACGAGAAAAAAGGTTAACGAACCCTGTCGCGATAAAGGTGAGATATAAAATACGTATTTGAAAACGCGGTTATGGATGGCGAAAAAAACAAGAACGAGATAGCGGTTTAGTTCATAGACCCTCGTATTTGTCGTTCGCCAACAAAGGCAGGGGGGTCCCATTTTTGTAAAAAGGGGAACATCAGATGCGTCAGGAGGAACGACTGCCTACGCTGACCCTCAAATCCCACGCTGCACTCATTCCAAGGACTCCCACGTGAGTATAGGCAACCCTTTCAGGGAGATGTCCGCCCCACGCAGAGACACCCGAATCCCCCTTCTCCGCCTGCAGAGCGCAACACCACGCAAAACGACCGACAAACCAAATCGGGATACGACAGCATTTCCAACCTCTTTCTCCCTCAACTTCTCCTCCAAACTACTATCTAGCACTCGAATTCCGCCCAATTCCCATCCGGCCGTTCGACTATCCATTCTCCGAAATTTCGAGGATTTGCCTCCTTACGTAACGACGAGAGATTTCGAGGTGGTGTCACCCGTCGACGAAGCCATTAAAACTGATCGGACACTTGCTCAAAAATCGTTTATTTATTGCCTTTCTATGGGAAGGTACAGAAAACAATGCCCACGCGCACCTTTCGATGTTTAGTTTGAGAAAAAGAAATGTGGAGGTGGCGGGGTGGGTGCTGAATTTTGACTCCAAATTTTAAACGTGAGGAGAAGGACATTCAATCATGTAATGTGATAACCTTGTTGGACCAGATTACGATTTTTCCTATGTAATACATGTCAGTTTCATTACTTTTGTCCAAACTATTGGCTAAATTCTTATTCCCATATGTTAGCAATTACAACAGCTTTTATGAAAGCGCGCGATAACGACACAATGTTGTTATTGAGAATTCTAACTTTGACCAACAACAATGCTCAGGGGAAATCCAATGAAAAGATGAATAGAGGATATTCATTTTACATTAAATATTGCAATCAAATATTTAAATCAATCTAAAATGCTGCTTTCATAAGGACTCTTTGACATTCTGACCGATGGTTACATTATTAAATATAGCGACTTATCTAAAATCTTGCAGTAATACAACAAAGTTAAATTAGATATTCAAAAGATAACATGAATTGAGGAGGAAGTAATCATGAAATGGTCAAACTACAATGACGTAAAGATGTATAAGAATACTGGATAACTTGCAATAGTGAAAGGTAAGGATACCATCTAGGGGAGAGTTATTTCCCACCATCAAAATAATTTTATCTAAGACACTGACTTCTACATTTACTATCAAATAATAATATAATTAGTACCATTCCNNNNCCTCTAATCAAGACCGATAATATAATTTATAAATAAAAATATTTTCTAAGAATAGTCTACTTTTAAACAACTTGCAATATATTTTTAAGCTTAAATTTTTAACTAACATAATTTTAAGCTAACTTAATTATTAAGCTAACCACAAATATATAAAATCCAAAACAATGAAGATATCATGAAATTTGATTTCAAAATGATCTCATCTGTATTCCGCAGTTTAATAAATTTAATTTTACGTTACGAAACTGATCAAATAACTTAGCGGTACTTTACAAATTATGTTTTTGATGGAATTCTGAAGCCTACTTATCGTTGCTTCAATACTTAGGTCTCTATGGAAACTACTGTAGAAATTTGATTACATTAACATCTTATGAATCAAATAAATTGAATGAGTATACACGAAAGGAATTGCGACAGTGTTCTTCGTTCAGGAATTTTCATACGCTGGAGCTTAAGCAGCTGAAAGTATTTATCTCAGAGAAAATACATCCAAGGTATGATGAAAATGTCAACTTCAAAGACTTGCCTCTCTTCAATCGTGCAAAAATGTTTGTTTTTGTTATGGCTACCAAATTGAGGGATGAGTAAAAATAGTTACAAGCTGTTCGTTTCCCTGGTCGCATCGATATTTAGGCGAGGTTACAGATTTTAAAACATTCTCAATATTCTTTCTATAAATAAACCGTCTTCTTGAAGGTAAAATAAACATTCATTGCAAACCTGCATTAGCTCAAATTTTAATCAAGTAGCTTAAGCCGTATTATTCGTTAGATATGTTTTGCTAAATGGTGTGGAAATTTCCGTGCTTAAACAATGTCATCTCAAAAGTTTCTCACTAGGAAAGAATATTCTTCGTTATCGAAGAATCTCAATCGAGTAATTTAATCATAATATTGACATTGTTAGTCTTAAAGCTTTCCGGTCAACTATGACTACACAGCGAAAGAGCTTCCCGAGCGTGAGAGAGGAATGGTTTCAAAAGTTAGAAAGGAACCCAGACTATAAAAGCCTATGATTCCTCACTCTAAGTTCGCTGAAGATATGGGTATTTATACCTTCAACTTTAAGTAAGTCTCTAATTTGGAATTTGTTGTTCTAGAGGAACGAAGATATGATGACGAAAGCTTGGAAAGTTACCTTGGCCGTTTTCATTGGCAGGCATTAACTTTTACAACCGTCATTCAGCTCTACTCATTGATCCACAGTCGCCCCAGTTACCTAAATTGGACGCTATATTAAACAGCTATTGGCGAGCCTCTCTGATTTTGCATACCTACACATTATAGAAAGACCCAATATCTGCACTTACCTATACCCTCACCAATTTAGCCAACCGCAAAATCAATTTTATGTAATTATCCCTAACGGGAGGAATGATGACGAAATCACATCGCTATTGTAAGTTTACAATTAATAAAATGAAATATGAGTAAAATTAATTTTCTTGATGCTGTAGTTTTTCAAAGGATAAAATTTCGCCCTGAAATTCAGCCTGGATACGATTTAAATTTTCAGAAGTACAACGTTCACACAGGCAGTTATTTGTCAATAATTAACCAATTCAGTAAGTAAACCCATCATTGAAAATGACGAGGATTACATGACGATCCGATATTAATATTGCCAATTCAACGGGTGCCTCTGGCTGAAATAATGACCATTAGCTGTAAGATAATCTTACTTTTTGGAATAGATCTTGTTCTTTCAATTATTCTAACGAACTATTGTTATCTTTAGATATACAATTTCATTCTGCAACTGTGACTTTTAACATTACATTCTCTGTATTTTATAGTTTACAACTCGATTATCAATTTTTTCAATCATTCTTGATTTCCTTAAATTTATTGTATGATATATTGTCTTTATATGCATTCACTGTGTTTTCGCGGGTTTTTTCCTCCCCCTTCTCTGTCACCCCGCAACGTGTTTTTTTTTTGTCGACATCCAGTTGCAAAGATTTTTTCTCACACCTCACTCTTTCTTTTCGTTTATGATTACATTTTGTACATATTATGCTAAGTGTGACGTATGATGTTAAGTGGAAGAGAGGCCCATATGGACCTAATCTCGCCAATAAAGGATCTCCCTATGTATCAATTACCGATAACATTGCTTTCTTTGTATTCATAAAGGACCACTATGCCTTTAGAAACAAACTAGTAATTAAAACTATATGAACTACTCCAGTAGCTACGTTTTGAGCAATTCCTGTATAAAAAGAACCTGCTGTGATTATTAATCATGTAATAAAAATTCGAAAATTTTCGATCAATTTTTAACGCCTAAGGATTTTTACTAAAAGGTACTATCTCTTTATAACTAAACCTTAAATAGTATTACATGATATGTGCAATGAGAGAAAAGTAGAAAAAGCTACCAATACAAATTAATAAAACGTAAGATAGGAGAATTATAGAGGCATAAAATATTTTACCCAATTAAAGATGAGATTTCAAACCGTGTATTCAACGTCTAGATGAGGAGTCATTTAAAAGAGTAATTTTCGGAGCAACCAGGGACATTGTGTCTCAAATTATTCGATCCGAAAATAATATATGTTAATACAACCCATTTGATAAATGTATGTAACTTATGCTCACCTAACTTTGCGTTCACGAAAGCCTCCACAAGGCCATGGATTAAAATCTTTTCTATAACGAAGATTGATTTTGATTCTCAAATAAACCTATCATACGCATCAATTAGTGAAGGTTGTTTATATTCTGAGCTACGATGAAAGGTAAGGATGTTGCGAACGATACTGAAAATAACAAACGTAGGAGAAAAGGATCTTGGTCGTTTAAATCAGAGCAATCTTCGTTGTAATTTTCTGTTGTTTCCTATTATTTACGATATTTCTTAGAAGTTGGTCTCAGTACGGTCATCAAGCTTAACTACGGATTACCATATCGATTTCTAAACACCTCTAATCAAGACCGCTAAGGAATCGAAGAGTATCTCTCTGTGTTATTACCGTTAAATCTTTCTCAGATCATTAAATTATGAAAACCCATTGGCTCGTTCCAAACCCATCATTTGACTGCGGTCAAACGGGGTTAAGTGACACACGCTCTGGCAGCGATCTCGCTTCCTTTATGGAGACAGCCTTTTGAAAACGCCTCCTGTTCTCATGTAACTTGCCAAACCCTTAAAGTGCACGCTAATCGAGATTCAGGTGCAACAACTTGCTCTAAAGGTGAGCAAAAAACATTCCCCTCTCTCCGGCCTCTTTTCCGTTACATTAGATGTTTCAAAGGTCGCAAATTTCTACGAACGTTTGAGTAAGAAAATATTATTGATTATTTCCAAAAGGGAAGAACTATTCAAAAAAGCGTTCATTTGATATAGCAGCCATTACCGAACTGTTCCTCGCGTCAGTCCTTTGGTGTTTATATTAAATTTATAATTTATAACTTTAGGAAATTATTAAGTGCTAGGCAGAGAAAATTCTGAATCGCCATGGTTAAATTATAATGTTTCCGCCTACATCGTGCATTTTATATGTAATGATTAAATTACTATAATAGGTTTATTTTATACTTAAATTTGCTATTACTTCCTATAAATATGCTAACTTTATTTATTAATCTATGGTGTTCAGAAAACTTCAATTAATGCAAATTTAATCAAACTTATGAAGGTGCTTTAAATTTTATTTAATCGAGTGAATAGCTAAATTCGTGAAATACTGATCTCTGCTCTGCCTTACGCTTCAGAAAAGAAGAGTTTCTATGGCTGCCTTTTTCTAGTAAGATATTTTGTACCTGTTTTCCATATAGGATTTAAGTACTTGCTAGTTTTCGTATATTTCTCGGTGTATGCTAATCTCTCTTACTAACACTTATGATATTTACAGTCTAAACAATACATTTCTATTTAACAATACCAATTCAGGATAACAAAATTCAGAATAAAATACTTCTAATAATTTTCATTGAAATATTTATGATCGTAACTATTAAATGAGAAATGAGACCCCCTGCCACACGCCGAAAGGCGGCTTGCTGTGTATTTATGTAGATGTGGATGATAAAGACAATATCTCCCAGAATCAAAAATCTCAAACCAAATCCATACCGTTGAAACGTTCACCTGGAAAAACACGTAAGCTCTGGCGATGGATTGTTGACTGACAAGGAAAGCAGATATCAGACAATGACTTCAGATTTCGATTTACGTCTTTGCTTATCTTTATGGTGCCGGAAATCAGTTCAGTTCGTCTCCACCCCCACATCCTGAGAGAATACCCGAGTGCGCAAAGGATTGCGAAACTCAGACAAAAGCTGAAATCACTTCCTCGGAAGTGGAGAGCGTTATGAAAGGTGAGAATCCCGGATGTTGTGAGGTAGGTGTGCGGCAGTATGCCATTGGGGCAAAGTAGCATGGTTGAGTTGTGCAGACTCGAGCGTGAAGCGAACCCAGTTCCTTCCCGTTAACAACTCGCGGCCCTTCAGAAAGATGATTAGAAAGCGAACGATGGCGAGTGTTGGGATAGGATACGTGAGAAGTGTAGCGGACCTCGAAGCGATAAACAGAAGAGGATTTTATGGGAAGGTGCTTGACTAACAAGGAATTAAGGGGCTGCATGGTGATGGTTAACTTAAATCTAAACTCGGTTCACTCGAGAGATATTTCATTCGGGGTATTTTACCCGATGGCTATTTTTCTAGCCGGTATCGTCATGAGAAAGAGTTCGGATTGGATTGAGCGTTTATTGCTTTTAATTCCTTTCGGAATAAGACATAATTACCCTGTGTTGAAAAGAACGCTACATAAATTTCTCCATAAATGCTTTCAACGACCAGGCATCGAGCCTGGTTCAGTTAGAAAGATGAGTAGCTCAATGCATAGCTTTAGATGTAAAAATCAAAATTTAAGCTTAAATTAATTTTTTTCCAAATGGAATTTCAAAGAGGGTAGACGCTCGGTTGATCAGCTGACAAGAAAGCAGAAGTACGAAACACGAAAGTGTGACTGGCACTCTAAACACACCCATAATTACGTTACTTTGCCAATTAACTTTCACTCATTTGGGTAACGCATAAATTAAGAGATTTTTTGGTAAATAAGGACTTTTCAACGCCTAAAATTCCATAACTAGAACATGCGAAGCGTGAATACTCTTTTAGCAATCACTTTGAGGTTATATTCGGACTATAAACAGGTAATGGCTTTGAAAAGGTTTAGAATTTTTCATTATAAAGCATAAGTCTCAAATAATATTCATGGTACTAATACAAATATAGACAATAGAGGCTAAGCATTTGGATCGAAATGGGTTATTTATATATGAAATTTAATTTCCGGTTCTTCTAGCGTTCCAGGCTTCTCCCTTCCCTCCATATCAAATAAAGAGACTACAAAAGTTCGAAAGACATAAAAAATACGAAGAATAAGATACAACCTTATCAAATCTTTCGAAAAATAAGAGAATTTTTTCAACTGAGAACAGAATGAAGTCAAATTTCTGAGTCCACTGGAATTAAGATTTTGAGAGGTTGGGCTAAAGTATGTTCCGAAAGCATTGACAAGAGTTAATAACAATTGTTGTCAATTATCGATTACAACAGAAGGGTATCTTTATATTATGCGGGAAAATATTTATGATAACAGTTTAACTATCAAAAACTCTGAATAATAACGACCGGATTCTACTACGTTTACGCAAATTAAACGCGCTTTATTCAAGAGACCTGTAAAATATACAGATTCACAAATATGCAGATAAAAATAATCAAGACTTTTACTGAATTAGCAAAGTAGTTTCTTTAGGAGAAAATTCCACCAAAAAGATCCTGCCTTTGAATGATCCCAAAAAGAAAAAAAATTTTTTTTTCATCTAAAAGTAAGGAACCCAGACTATAAAAGCCTATGATTCCTCACTCTAAGTTCGCTGAAGATATGGGTATTTATACCTTCAACTTTAAGTAAGTCTCTAATTTGGAATTTGTTGTTCTAGAGGAACGAAGATATGATGACGAAAGCTTGGAAAGTTACCTTGGCCGTTTTCATTGGCAGGCATTAACTTTTACAACCGTCATTCAGCTCTACTCATTGATCCACAGTCGCCCCAGTTACCTAAATTGGACGCTATATTAAACAGCTATTGGCGAGCCTCTCTGATTTTGCATACCTACACATTATAGAAAGACCCAATATCTGCACTTACCTATACCCTCACCAATTTAGCCAACCGCAAAATCAATTTTATGTAATTATCCCTAACGGGAGGAATGATGACGAAATCACATCGCTATTGTAAGTTTGCAATTAATAAAATGAAATATGAGTAAAATTAATTTTCTTGATGCTGTAGTTTTTCAAAGGATAAAATTTCGCCCTAAAATTCAGCCTGGATACGATTTAAATTTTCAGAAGTACAACGTTCACACAGGCAGTTATTTGTCAATAATTAACCAATTCAGTAAGTAAACCCATCATTGAAAATGACGAGNATAAAAATTCTTTGTGAATGTTTCAAAACGATACCGGCCATAACGTAGCATTCGATTGCATTTTGTCGGTTTTTAAATTGAATTATAATTGTAAGTACTATTCTCGGAAAATTTTGATTCCACTTCCACGGAGGGAGGAATGGAAATAGTGAAGCTCTAGCAAGGAGAGATAATCCTTTGAAATCTACGGGCTTCTCCGTCTCAAATATGATGTACTCATAGTTCTTCTTATAGTATTAACTGAAATATGGGGGAGCAGGTGCGAAATGACGTATAAAATAGAATCATACGGAGAATTTTACGAGAGAAGGCAGGAGGGAAAACGGGAAAATGGGTAGATGGAAACTTGAGAAAATTATTTACTAAAGCAGATGAGACGATTAAAATGATTTAAAGGAAATTGGAGGAACCGGGGAAAGAATAGGAAAGAGAAGAATTGAATTCTAAATCAAGAGTTTCTGCCATCAAATATTCCTCTCTGAAAATCGGAAGCAATATCAAAGGAGAAACATTCTATTACTAAGTTAAGTTAACTAAATGCGTTAACTTTATTTTGTAAGCAGCTAACCCTAAGTGCACAATCATTGAAGTGGACTTCATTGATCTTTCATCGTAACTGAGATTTTTCTGCTTTCAAAGCTAGCTGAGGGATTCGACAAGGCTAAGGTTTTGTTTACCGCGTATTTTACTTGTATGTCAATGAATGAAAATGTTCGACACCGATCTAAAGTAAGGATCCAGAGCTGCAAAATTGAAAATGTTCTCTTTTGCTTTCTTCAATTGCTCATAAAAGACAGAAAGAATCCAGTGTCATTATATCAAGCAATACGAAGAAGTAGATCTCAGTCGAAAACGAACTTCTATATTTCAAAAATTTAGCCTGTGATTCGCGAACTTCACTTTATCATCCAAATTAAATTGTCACTGTCCTCTTTGTTATCTAGCTTCCTTCTTAAAATGAGCGTAAAAACGAAATACGATTTCCGATTCAAGCTACACCACAGGTACATTCCTTCGCCTTTATCGAATCCAATCGGCAATTACAGAGAGACAAATTGTGCCTAGGAACGATAGGAGAGACGAAGCAGATGAAAATGCAGATATAAGGAGCGTCGCTCATGCGTTGAGTTTCGTAGAAGGTACGTGCATAACATTTATGAACCGAAGAGATGAACAAAAATGCAATACCGAGATGGCGACAGAAATTCAATATGAGCACTTTGTATTCCACGTATGAAGCCGTCTGTAGACTTCACCACACGTATATGTCAGAAAAACGTATTTATAATTACTACACGGCAACGTGTATTGAATGAGGCAAATTACTTTCTCAGAGCTATCAAGATCCTACAAACTATAGTGATTTGAGATCTGATAACTTCAGCTAGACGGATTCTTTGATTTTCGAGTACTTCTTTTCACCGCACCGATACTCTCTTCTATGAGCTTGAGGGGATGTGCATCTTCTGTGGAAAAGATATCCGCTGTGCTGTAAGTGCAACGCACGTACTTGGTATAATGCTAAAGGAAAGATAACACCTGAAAGTCGATAAATTAACATCTTGTTTGCGCGGATCTAATATATAAAATGCTATGCGTACGTACGTTCAAATGGTAGACCTAAGAACGTATGATTCAGATTTGAACCAATAGATGGCGAGTGAGCTCCCCTATGCGTTCTCCACTGACAAATGAAGCGGGCGTATGTGCATACTTTATTCGTTAGGATCTCAATACCTGTCAGCTTTCAACAAGCAGTTTTGAATGATTTTAACAGTTATTAATTTTAGTAAAATGGTTATAATTAAAGCTTACGTCGATTAATAAGATAGTCTACGGCCCTCTATTGAAGCCAATACGATTCGGCTGTTAGTCCAAAAAAATCAACAAAGGCTCATTGAGGACGGCTGAAAGGCATTCGTTCTTTTTTTTATAAGTTAATCCTTGACTAATTATCTCGCCCTTAATCATCAGAATCGTAAACTATTTTCTTCCATCCATGAACCCAAGTAAAAATTAAATCTATTTACTTGAAATTATAATCTTTCCCGCCTAATCTATACAATTTTTAAAAATACATGAAAAATGTTTCATATCAACAGTAAATCGCCTTTCTCTCCTTCGAATACTTCTTCGTTGTCTTTAAAGTATTCACTCCAAAGTTAGTTGAACTCAAGGTAACTTGAACCTCAACCCCACCTCCATAAGCTACTGAAAGTTCCATAAAATGTATATGCGACGTACTCGGGTGAGCGTTGAGGAAGTTTACAATCATGATATAAAGGAATAATAGGTGTGAAAAATAGCGACATGACTGGGACTCGAACCCAGGACTCCCACAATTTCTTGGGCTGCACGGCTCCTCCGTGCTTAGTAATTAACCTTTCTTGAATCGACGTATAAAAGTTCCATGTATCTTTATTGGGCCTCTTATAATAACGCCGCACCTAATCTTTTATTTTTTGGACATTGTACATTTAGCACCAAAGTAATTCTGGAAGAATTTTTAAATCGACCTTTAAAGAAAAGCATTTCTTTCATGAGAAGCCAATTATGAAAGTAGCCGAAAATTTTGCGAAATGGCACGACTTGTCGTATAAGGCAACTAGGCCAATATCACGGAACTAATTCTGAAAGTCGATTTGGTAGCATTTTTGAATTGGGACATCAATACCGTGGAGCGCTGAGAGATCTCGATAAAGAGTGGCGCCCTGTGAAGGCGACGATACATTTGTAACCTTGACACTCATAAGGTCCTCCGAACCTCATCAACCTCCATATCTTCCCGAAAATTGTTCTCGTGCAACACTTCTTGTTTCTGGAAGAAATCCATTCCGATGTGGTGAAGGTGATCAGCTTCTCAAGATGGTTTGGTTTCTTTCGTCAAGTTTACTTTGCTATGCTAAGCGTAAAACAGGAAATCCCTCAACTCGTACTGTTTTCCAACATTCCGCTATTCTCATAGAATCAATAACACCGATCGGAGGGTAGTTTGCGTAGATAAAAGCAGGCAAACAGCGCGGTCGCCGCTAACTCAAATCAGACTCCAGCGAGGACAATAGAATAAATATCACAGCGCATGGTGATACGTTCCTGGAAATTGCTTCCGACTCATATCTATTTCGAGTTACGGATATGGAGACTTGAAAAACTACTTGGAAACCGAAGAATTGAATGCGTAATTTCTCAATTGCGTGGATGATTCATATCATCATGAGTCACTACACTTCTAGCCAGTATTGGCATTGATCGTATAAAATTGGCGTGTTTATGTGACTCTAATTTCCAACGGAATATTACCAGGAAGACGTTAAGAAAACGAATATTTAGAAATGTAAGTTGAAATGCAAAGAACCATAGAACTCTTTGCATCTTGAAAAATTGGTAAGAATTTTCACAGCAAACGATTACTAACAACTACCAAATGCTGCTTCTTTATAGAATAAAATTTAATAGTACATTTATATTCTCTTTCTGAAATATTACTGCATACAGTGCGGAAATATCGCCAGGCTCTTGGTTTTACTAATTTAATCTTCACGAGTATTAATTTGAGAAATACCTTCGTCGAACCGAAATCATTATATATAGAGTTATTCTAATTTGTACAATTGTAATACGAGAAAAAATTAGAATCCGTAGACGTTGGAAACAATTATTAGGCACCCAATCTTAAAGACACGAAAATACGTTGGGAATCTCGCCAAGCTAAAGTAGTATTTTATTTGATTCACAGCTATCTCCAATCCTTAAGATCCTAAAAGCTAAATCCCGAACACAAAAATAAATCAAACATTTCAAAAGAATTCAATTGAGAACTCACTTTTTCCAGGGAGTGTTTAGTCAGAAGGATGTGCGACGGCATTTCCCTGAAAGGCGACAGCAAGATTCCAAATAAGGTGGTATGTACCTGTGATTAAAAATTAAGAAATAACTTTCACGTAACCGGACTTGAAAATAATAGAAAAATGATCAGTTTGTTGGATTCAATTGAATGGAAATAAAATACAGTACGTAATATAAGCTTGCTAGGATTTCCTATATCTATTGTTTAACGGATTTCCATTACACTTACGTCATTCGACGACTTGATTTGTAATTTAACTTATTGTTGCTATTAACGTTTTGCGGTCAATCGTAGATATATATAATTTTGTCGCATATTTCTTTCTCTTTTCATTATTTAACAAGGCGACCGTCATTTTTATCTTGGATTCAGTTGCTACTAATTAAACTCTAGAGAGAGATTAGTATTTCTTTTTTAACAATTCTGTTTAAGGAGAGTCAGACAGTGAGAAGATATTCAATGTAACAATAAAAGAAGTTATAAATAGTATTAGTTGATGTAAAAAACAAAAATAGTTTACTAATACATAGAAGCAGAGTAGAATAAAGGCACTGCATTTTATACCATACCAGCTAAATTTGCCGTTAGTTCTCAACAAATAAATATAAACTGATAATTTTAATACTAATTGTGACTTAGAAGACTCTCAGAAACACTTTTAAGTTAATGTAACAAATAAGACAGAGTAATAACTATTTACTGAACGAAAAGCACATTGCTTCGCTTCAGGATTTGTGAGATCAAATTGACGGAGAAACGTTCGCTTTTGATTGAATACGAGGAATATGCGAACGAAGGATTAAAATTAAGAATAGAAAACAAAGGCACAGAAATCAGCCGAGCTGACTCTCTGAATTCTTTTTAGGGAACTTTTACAACGAAGTGTTCTAAAAAGAATATAGGTGTAAATACAATTATCCTACCATTGAATACATAACGAAATTTTATTTTCCAAGCTCATTTTGGCTCAAAATCTCCCTAAGACTCCCAAAAGTTTTCCCTTTCCCGTACCTGTGCAGATGAATGTCTTACTTTCTCGCCTCTTTCATCGCGCCAATAACTGGACCCATTTTAATATGCAAAATCGAGCTAATTAAGAAACAAGTTAATTGGTCTTTAAGCCATTTGCCATTGTAACCGCAAAGGCTAAGACTGCCTACTAATAATAGTCTATCATATTTACTTATCCTTACTTTTAAATAGGTAAAGTTTCCTCGGGTACTCTTACGGGAAAATGCTTGAACTGGAATTCAACTGTTGAATTAGTAGTCATAAGGACGGGCTGTTTACAACCTCAAAGTACACTAAATTTTCGTGTATATTATTATAACTCTCGTAATTTCTAATCAAAATCAATATTACACGACCAAAATAAGAATTTTAATAATATTTACCTTCTATTGGTGCTTGTCAGGATTTCGTGCGACTATTATTTCTAATTTAATTTTGCAATACAAATAGACCCTGCAAACGAGAAAGTGAACTTGACGTACATATATCATGGAAACGTTTTTACCCGTCGGTGGTCGAACCGGGGAAAGTCACGTAAATAAAAGGAAGCCTATCATCTGAGCAGGAAAGATATTTAACAATCTTTCAAGTTTAAAAGTCGTGGGACTTTTAGGTCTCGAATTTTAGACGGCACGAACAAACATACAAACTTTCTCTTTCACTTATAAGGTAATATCCAAAAGTCGAAAACTTAAAATAGATGCAAACTGTTACTTGACATTTTATTTGATGGTAAACTATTAAAGGAAAACGAACTTCTTCCCATATTAAACGTTTCATTTAGGTTTCTGAAGTTATGTAGATAAGAAGTCACAATTTACAGCTGATAAAGCTTCTTTACACGGCAATGTATACCCAAGTAAAGAGCAACAGCTGACTGACCTTGAATTCATGGCTATCCGTTCCTTGACCCGGACAGGCGAAGCTAGCACAAAAATAATTAAATTAAAACTTTAATCGGCTATAAAATCATTTTTGCAATTTTAACTCGGTATTTATGAAAACTATAAACATCCTCGGATGCAAATTTACACGAAAAATGATGAAAAAATGTTTCCTCCACCAGGATTCGAACCACCTCTCCCTTCTCTTGGGATGGTGCAATATGGTTAAATTGTTTATCTTATGATAATTCTGTATAAACTATGGTATGGTGCTATGATAAACGAAAATGTAAAATTAAAAATAGGGATTGGGAGCTCTGACGATACACGCTATGCGCACGAGATACCCGCCATGTTAGTGGCAAGATACCTTTGGGTAAGGTGTGAACTGCGCAAGAAGAACACGACAATCTTACCAGGGGGTGCACAGAGCTCTTTCGCTATACCGAGGGACAATTCGGCAGCTTTTCCCGGATGGTACTATCGCAGGGACCACCTGCTTAGACCATCGAAGGGGCTCTTATCGGGCCATAATGACCGGACGCGCGACTGTCAGCAGGCCCACTTGGCCGCTCCAATCCCCTGCTGCCCTAGACCCTGTTAAACCTTTTCAATGCACCATCGATCTACGCGTACTTCCAGTATTTTACATTAAACATCATTTATATATGCTGGCTGAACTGAAGAATAATGAATTGCAGTTCTAGAAATCATATACTCACGATCACTTCTTGCATTTTTTCCAATAGATATCCGTTATCTGAATATCTGTTCGAGAGTACAACTCCATAACCGATTATCTGCATAAAATGTAAAAATCGTTGTAAATGAAGGTACATAATATATCAAAGAACAAATCAGTCTGTAAATTGAATTTGAGACGATTCATTGAATTCTGTAGTGAGTGAAATGGGGTACCCCCGAACCGGAATCGCTTACACGAAAATCAATGAATATCACAAAATATTTACGAAATAAACTAAAGAAACAACAGTATTTAATGCACATATTCAGTACAACACTCCTGAAACGAAATACATTTATATTTCGAAAGCGGATTGATCCTTCAGAATCCTTGTAGTATTTTCTTATTCATGAGCCTACTGATTGACAAACTTGATCAACAGAGACTTGATCGTACTTAATGTACAGCTCTTCAATGTTAACTTAATTTCAGATAATAATCAAGGCTATCTAGCACCCGTTGGTTTATCAAAATTTTCATTCGGCGCTTGCTAACCTCGACTGAAATTAAATGAAAAAGTCTAAGAATAAATTTATATCAAAAACATCCGCCGCGCATTTATTATAACACTTTCCCTAAAGAAGGTAATATTTTAATCTAAAAGAAGTGGAGCGTAACAAATCCTAGGGTTTTCATCATAATATTATTATTTAGTTAAGTATTACTGAAGATCACTGGTCACTTAAAAATTCAGGATTAAAGGAAGTTTACCGAAGGTTAACTACCGGCTATCTCTAACTACGTTTAGTAAAGACAGAGCTAGCACATCAAAAACTGTTTTTTATTTAAAGTAATTTTGGGATTTGCTATGAAAACTCTCGATTTCACGATTTCCGCTGAGATACAGGAGATAGAATGAAGAATTCAGTAATACCTCAGCTAACGAAGATTATTCGTTGCGGAATCACATTCGGTGTTTTACCAAATACTGAAAGAAACACATGCCAGAAATACCGCACGCTTTTATATTATTTTTTGGTGATCAGCGAATTTTGTGATGCAAGTGCAGATGTGCAATTCCACCAAAGTGATAGTTAGCCGATGACAAATGTAAGCGAAAAATACCTTTGGTAGCCGTAAAATCACTGCTACTGACGTGGTATGGCCGAGGTAACACTATGAATATATGATGTCGATAAGATGATATTAGTAAAGCAGTAACTTCAAATTTTCGACTTACGATCGAACTTCGAAGTAGCTCTTCATAATGCGTAAAGATTATATTTATTCCTCTCTTAATAGTTCCGCTTTAATTTTTCATAATAAGTATATAGAATAGCTGACTAATTTTGCTAATACTACTAATTTCTCCCTTCTCATCTTAAAAACATCGCCCTTAGCTGCCTGGTACCTATTTGGAAACAGCGAAAACTTCCTTTTATAAATTCCATCTTTCTGAACGCCCGAGTACGTGAGGAAACTTAATTATTCGCAAACGACTGTCTTTCCATAGAGAGTGATAAACGGCGGATTGCGAGTAATAAATTCGCTAGTAAGTGACGGGTGAACATAGACGGGAACTGGAGAGGATAAAGAGATTCGGCAAGTGAAATGAGAAGACAGGACACGGAGAGAGGGGGGAGGAGGTAAAACAGCGAATTACTCCTTTAAAAAACCGGTTTTTATAGCTTTCTTCACCTAGCATAACCCAAACGCCTCTTCTCCGCCAACTCATTCTCCGATGGGGTAGGGGAGGTCGTCTAAAAAAAGAGGCATTTTGCCCCTTATAAGGACGGGAGATCCGAAGTTACAAACATTTAGTCCCTGTCTCCAGTCGACGGCTGAAAGCGCAAACGTTGCGAGACCCGTGCGGAGTAGTTGACTGATTTATTTTTAAATATCTCTGAGGAAGGAAAGGGCGCTATGCGAGAGATAATGAATTTGTGAAACAAACCGAAACTTACATTTTTTCTGAAAATTACTGTTCGTTACAGGAGAACGCTATTCCAGAGTAGAGACGAATGTGACATCTAGTCATTTACGATCGCGAAACTCGGTTTCGATGTCGTCCTCCATAATATCCCGACTTGTTTCGGCTGAGGTGTGTGTGTTTCACAATTCGGCTGAATGTCAAAAAGCTATTAGAAGATGTATATATCATTTCATGCTGATCCGCAACATCAATTATGTCTCGTCAGGGACACCAACATCACATGGTGCCAATTGACCGGATTTGAAATGAAAGTGTATGAAGAAGTTTAACAAAGAAACCACATTAATCACAAGACACAATGATACTTGTTTGGAAGTGCCATGGTTTGGAAATCCAAATTCCCTCGTTTCTCCCATTGCGCTGTGAATCAGTTTTTCTAAAATATCTAAACCATATTCTTTCCTATATATTAAATTACTCCATGATATTACTATTTTTGTTCATTGCAGAGGATAACTTATATCTTTCAAATAGAAAGGGGCATTTTTGCATCTTATAATTATAATTTTCGTAAGTATGTAGCCTCGTTTTAGTAAGAAAATAATAAAATGGCTATGTGTTGATAAAGAAGACTACTTATAAAAGATTTTTTTTGCATCTATTTACAACATTTCTTTAAATTATCATCAACAGTTTTTTTGGCAGAACTACTGCTAAGTATCCGGAGAAATGATAACCCTCCTAACTAAGATGCTTAAAGCACCATTCTGTATAAGTACCACCATCTATGAAGTATTTGTATCTCTAAATTTCTAGCATATATACCATCTGAATATTTTGTAAAAATGATCATATAAAATTTTCCTAAAAATCATACAAGACATCAAACTTTAGTGACCAAATGCAATAATCACATTCTATGTTAATACATTGTCGTAAAAAACATTAATCACCTAATATGCTATAATGATGTGAAACTAAAATTAAATTAGATAAAGTTGAAATAATCAGCTTTTTTACTTGGCAAAACTTCTTTCTTAGACTTTAAAAAGTTATGATCTCTCCAGTAACTTATGAAAATAATATAGGTAAATATAATTATCTGCAAAGCAGCTCAAAAATATAAAATATATGAAATTAGACTTTCATAGGGCTTGCTGTTAACTAGAAATATCTACTAAAGTAATAAATGTATCTAGGTGAAGATTGCTAGTTAGATTCCTCATACTTCAAGTATGATCATGAATCATAAATTCATGTTCAAGACATTCAATTTTATGATTCAGTTTTTGTTTGGCTGATAGGGGTCAGTTTTTCAGAGGTATACAAGAACAAATTAATTGACACATGCAGATCACTTGGGGAGGTGCATCTTGCCCTCAGGAGCTGTATCAAACAGAAATGGCAGCAAAGATGAAGAAGATCAGGCAAATGGGAGTTTATATACAGAAGTGTAGCATTTTTCCAAGGAGAAGGAAGTATTGAAAGTGATTGAGATTGTCAACATGTTTTTTGAACTTTCAACCGATATTAATCAGTCAATTTTTGATAATATCTATGAGCTTGAAAAACATTAATACCCAAACAGATGAAAATAACAGATATCTTTAAGTAAGTCTAGTAAATCTACATAGTAAATTGTATTGATAATTACTTAATAAGTCTTATTTCTTGATCCTTAGCCCATTCCTCATCTACTTTTTTGGACCTCTCAAAATCAGAGAAGTGGTAGCTAGACAGGGATTAATGGAAATCTCTATAACGGTTATAGTTATAGTACAATTAAATTGGAGAAGAGAGAAATCTCTATAAGTGAGGTAATATTGCCAGTCCCTTGAACTCTTGCTTATCTAGGTACAACTGTATATGTTGGAGCAGGCAATTTAAGATGTTAGAGAGCTTGAGCCACTGTTAGAATGAGCTCTTTTATGAATAAGCACTACCTTGAGATGATATAAAGTTGAGAATGATTTACTTAATTGTTTTCATGCTGCTGTTTTGTTTAGGTCACATTTAAAAAAATATTTTCTAATATTCTTTTCACCCAAGATACTTGACAAATGTTACCAGACAAGATATTTAGCCATTAGCCTCACAAATTTCTGAAATTAAGTAAAACCATGTTTCAAAAACCTGCCTTCAGCTTTATGTTTGACCATGTAAACTCAAGCTTGCATAACAAAGACTGAAGCACTATAACTTCTCCACTTAAGTACCTAGCCTTTCCTCATCCGTGAACCCTTAGAGTGCCAGGGAGCACGATCACGCTCTTCCCGTCTTTAGCCAAAAGTGCTGGGCATTCAAAGGGTTAAGAGAAACAAAATATAATAAAGCTTTTCAGAGGTTTACACTTGTTAACTGAAAATTAGTTAACAATAACAATTGGCATCTATTTTATGGTTTTAATCAAGATTTAACTTAGTGCCCTTATCATTATTTGGCATTACACCAAGTAATTTAGGCATCAACAAGCAGGAAAAGATCAGCTGATATTGAAAAGGAAGTAGGTAATTGTGGAATGTATACTCCTAAGCATAACTACAGAAAGTTTCCTTGATTTAGTGAGGAGTTGTAAACACAATGAACTGATCTGACAATGAGTTAGATATCTTAGTCAACTTGAAAACTTTGAGGAAGGTCTCAAATGACTGCAAATCTGTGAAAGGGAGTATGCACAAATTGTAAGGACAATGATAAGAGTTTCAAGGTACCTGTGGATCTTAAGACATTGCTTAGAATATGAGGGATAATAGGTATTCCAATGGTTATCCATTAGTACAGAGTAAAATCTTTTAACTTCATCATTGGTTGGATATCTGTGGAATATATAAAGGAAATACTATCAAAGTCCATAGATCTTTTTGTCTTTATTGATGGTGTTTTGGCTGAGGTAGTGCACCAGCACATGGCACAAATTCTCTAACCAGCACACACTTCTTACTTTAAAAAATTATCTTCATAGCTATCTCAAAGAAACATTTCGAAATATTATTCTCTATGTAGTACTAATAGAGGAATAAAAAATTATCTTCATAGCTATCTCAAAGAAACATTTCGAAATATTATTCTCTATGTAGTACTAATATGATTTTCTACATAAATGTATATAATGCCAAAAATAATTCTTTGTAAGATTCCTCCTTGTTTATATAAATAACATCACAAGAAGTAGTACAGCAACAAATAATATCTTAAGGTAAGTATTTGAAAGTTTTGTTGGGAACTGTTGAAGAAATGAGGTGTTACAGATATTAAAGGTTAAATAATGCTACTTCAAATTTGTGGTTTTAGTTCTAAATAACCCCAGCATCTGGGATGTTTTTAATTTCAACTCAAGTTTAGTGGAATGATTAAGGATGCTAGTCTGAATTTTTCTCATTTCTTCAGTTCATCTAAGAACACTAGTGTAGGAATTAAGCTTAATTAGTTGAAAATAAGTTGATACTAGTTTTACATAACTCAATTCTAAATAAACAGATGTACCCTTTCAGATCAGAAAACGTTATAGATGTATTAAATAATAAGGAATGAACTTATAAACTTACTATTTCCAAGCAAAGTTAATCTCCAATTGCTGTTTATTTCTCCTCATTATATGCTAAACCTTGTAAACATTCTTATCTTCTCATATCTTTTACATAGTCTTTTACATATGCACAAAAGATATTACATCTGAAAGTGAGAGAATTTATGGAGTTAAATAAAAATAGAAAATTCTGTTATGCCACAAGTCAAACATCAAATTTCAATTAGCAAGATATTTTAGCATAATATTGCAAGTGCTTTTTCTGAATAAATTTATTTACATCATGTACATCTTAAAAGGTATTACTGCCATATATTGATGAATAAAATTCTTTTCATTTTTCTTTTGGCACAGGATAGGGAAAATGTATCTTTCATTTACTTTTGCCTCAGTCATGTCCATGGCTGTGTTAATATAAAAGTTATGAGTGATTCTGAATAATGGAATAAATTTAGAGTTTTTCTTATGGAATGCTGAGAAAAGTGTTACTTGTAGTCATTGTAGCATCATTGTGCTTTTTGTGCAATTTTGTGGACTTGTTCTGTTTATTCTGGCTCAGTGAGGAAAGCAAAGGCAAACTATCTAAATCCTTTTTTTGCCTAGTAAGCCTCATTTCCCTCTCCTAGCTTTTCATAACTAACGTTAGTGGGGATGAGGTAATACAGGCATGAATACTTTACAGACAGACATCAAAAATTCTCCTGGTACCGTATCTTAATGAATGGAATATTTTTCATATATTTTTAGGGGCAGGATTAAGGAAAATGTGTCTTTGGACTCTTGTTAATTTGGTCTCATGCTCATATCTGTGATTATATGGAAGCTATGGAGATATGAGTGATACTGAATAATGGCATACAATATGGCCACTCCTAATTGTGTGGTATGAGAAATGTATTTCATAGGCTGATTGTAGTTCTCTGTTATTGACTTATTACACTGACAACATTTTCGTAGTTGTAGTATTGTTAAAATAAGTGCTTTGATAGCTTTGGTCATTTTGCATGTAAGCTCCCACTGGGGATCAAACCCAGGATGACTTTCGCTGAAGTTGAACTTATTGCCCACTTGGCTTTCCAACAGCTTTTATATCATTCTCTCTCAGAGATGAAAGTAAGGGAAAGCTACCTCACTCCTTATCTTCCAACAACGAGATAATTTCTCATCAAGCACAATGAAGTGTACAGTAAATTTCCACTCAAAGAATCCATTCAAAAGGCGCCTAGTCCAACCAGTCAATATATATATATTAGTATATAAGAAAACTGTATGCAACTCAAGAACCAGGGTACAGTAATCCATCCATCCAGTATTATCCATCAGTGTTTTGCAGATTATCCTTGTCAGTTTTTTCCATGGTCTTTTTAAAAATTTCAAACACAAAAAACAGAAGTATTTTCATGTTCTAATATGAGTGGGACTTAGGTAAGATCTTTTCTATTGAGGGGTGGGAATAATACTACTGCCAAATGTGACTGATACTCAGAACATGTGCATTACTTTGGTATATTCCACATTACTAGATGTAAATATGTCAGTAAAAAGAAGTAAATATTCAAGTCTCTTGTGATGATAGAAGTGTAATTTCTCCTTTTTAAAATGAAATCCTATAAATATTCATAACTAGATCAAAATACAATGCAAGCTGGAAGTTTTCATTAGGATAATGCTTTGGTTCAAGTGAACAGAAATAGAAGCTAGAGGAAAGTGTAGTCTCATTCATAAAAATTCACCTTGGTTAAAATCAATGGCAGAATATGCTGTAATTGATTGCTGAATGATCTACAATAATTTTTACCGACATTAGTCAGTATTAAGTATTATCCCATATTATTATTAGGTATTAGTCCCATATTAATTTATCAATCCCTTACTAAAATCCTTTATTTATTCTACGTAAACTCTCTTTCCTCTGAATCTCTGGCAGTTCTTGTATATACCACTTGAGGGAGGCTAGCAATCAGGGAGTTAATGAAAAACATTATTTGTTGAAGTATGTTGAGGACATTGAGCATATTATTAGATTCTCATAAATTTATTATCTTGATGTAAAACTTACTAATATATGTGGAAATTTCCATTTACAAAGGACAAAAGGAGGGTTTTAATGTAACCTGATCAATATTTCCCATTTTATCCCTGTATCTCATTTGAAAATCATCCAAGAACACTATGATTAATAGTTTTACTGATAATTAAATATTCCTTAACATTAACTTTCTTGTAATGCACAGGGTTTTTCTTATAATATCTAATACTTAGAGATTAAGTGAAGGAATTAAAGCACCAAAACCATCAAAAACTTGACTTTGAGATTATACGACAGACATTATTACTAAAGAAAGATTTGTCATTCTCTTTCACAGGAAACTTCATTACAAGATTATTTTATATTATTAAACAGCATATATTAAATAGCAAATATTCAATGTCATAACAACATTGAGGAATTATCATATTGGTTGATTTCTTCACTGCAGGGACCGTCAATATGGTGAGCTATTACCAAATGCTAATCAAACTGAAGTCTGCCATTCAAATCAAGATATCAGGGCTGTTTAGTGACTGGGTTTTGTTCTTGGATGACAATACAAGACCACACACCGTATGGGACACCGCAGAACACATTTGTCATCTTTGATGAGAGAAATTTAATCACCCGGCCTACAGCCCCGATCTTGCCTCAGAAGACTTCCACCATACTTTTACGTTGAGGTCAGTCTGGAAGCAATAAAGAGGGACAAAAGGCTGAGAAGAACTTCATCAAATAGCTGGGCACCAATTTTTACCAGGTTAGTTTCTTGAAGTTGATTTCACAGCTCGACAAATGTATTGATGTTGGTGGTGACTAACTGGAAAAATAGCCAAAAGACTGAATTTTTTTTATGTATTGAATATTTTCCCTTAACCCTTCCGCGCGGTTCATTGTATGCCATAGTACAACGTCATCGTATGTCGTGCCCAATTCGGAGATCTCCGTTTCTCCATACGCCCGTATGTACGCTCCGTATCTCCTTACGCGTACGCCATACATCGCTCTACAATTCTTCGGATTTAATTTTTTTACGACTACGTCGTTGAGATCTCTGAGTATCTCTGAATTTTGCTGGCCTCTGCAAAGATTGCTCTTCATAATAATCCACTGCTGCTACACAGAAAACCACTATCTAAGCAAAACAAAAAAGAGAAACGAAAATCTCTCTGGATCTGTTTGGGTTGATTGTGTTGATCAGCTTTATTATCTTAAGGAGACTCATTCCCTTCACATTTGTTTATGTTTGGCATCTGCTATGCGTCTCTCCTTGTTACTTCGTATGTTTCATAAGAGAGCCTTTATCTCCAACTGCTCTCGGGTATTCCATGGCTTTGGCTTGGTAGGGTCCCGTTTTCTTTTGACTTCTGGAATGGGTAAGCAGTGCGCTAACTCTCAGATTGATCGTTTCTTTCGTGACGAGTGGAAGTGCAAGAAGATTTTTTTGGTAAAAAATTTGTGATGTGGTTTAAGAGTTGCTATTATTTTCGAAGTGAAGAAGAAATTCAAAATCTAATTGAAAATTAAGAAGAAGACAGTGAAGTGCTATTATATTCTGATATTGAAGATGAAAGTAATTTTACAGATGAAAAGTCAGAGCTCACGCAGAGAAGACGAATGTGACGATGGTTTAGGTATGGCTAGTGATCTTCCTTCTTCTTGGGCTTTGAGGAAAGTAAAATTCCGAGAAAAGAATCAAAGAAATGGTACAGGAAATCATTTAGGCGACTATTGAATGTTTCCATTCTCAATGCATTGGTAATATTCAATAGCTGTCAAAATAAGATAGATCATCTGATCTTTCGCCTTCTGCTAATTCAACAACTGTTTGAAAGGTATGAGGCTCTCTCAAACACTCCATACGCCAGGCGACCATCCAGTGCTCCATCACCACGCCGCTTAGTTCAAAGGCGCTTCATTGAAAAAATCCCATCGAGCGGGAAGAAGTCCAGTCGTCAACGAAGATGGCAAGTGTGCTAAGTTAGAAAAAGAAGGGACACTGTCTATTGGTACCCTCATTGTTATGTAGATCTGTTTGGAAGAATGTTTTAAAATTTAAACAAAAGTTAGATTTAAAGTCAACTTTCGCAAATTAGAAGAGAATGTGAACGTTAAAGCTTGGAATTAGACGTAAGTAAATTTTTAACAGTAAAGAAAAATGTACTATAAAATACTAATTTTTCTGGAAAAATTAATGATGATATAAATTATTTTGTAAGAAGGCAAAATATGCGAGTTTTTAAAATTTAAACACCACAAATATGGCCTCAGCATGCCAACTCGTGGACCGGCTCGAACAGTTAAAGGTTTCTTATTTTTTTTTCGCTCTTTTGGGTTTATGAAAAATCTTTTGAATGTACCTAAGAACTCCTTTATAATACAGGATTATAATGCTCATGTTGGAGGGAGAGGTTCCCAGTTATTAGAAAGCCAGAAACAAAGAATTGCTATAGTCTTAGCTTTAGTATTGGATCCAAAAGTTTTTCTTCTGGATGAACCTGCTTCAGCACTAGGTTCATACAATGAGGATGTTGTGCAAAAAGCTTTAGAAATGGTACTTTATTTATGATACTTTAATTCATATTGCAATTACCAACTACTAATAGGTAACCAAACTTAACCTAAAGAAATGTGAATGAAAGTGATTTGACATTGTGAATTTAAATTTTAATAATCTCTCAGATTTGGATATATTGGTTATTGTAATATTCTACAGCATATTTACATTCCCAATCTCCACTTTTCTTGGTCATTCCATTTTCCTTCTTCTGGACCTCTCTCCTTTATTTCGATTTTCTCTTCAATCCAGCTCTTTCTGGGCCTTAATTTTCTTTTCCCAACCGGAGTTTACATCAGAACTTGTTTTTGATAGCCTTTCCTTTTCCATTTTTTGGACATGGCCATACAATTCCAGCTTCTTTTCTCTTGTCTTCAGTAATAGTCCAGTCAATTTATACATCCGACCTTGCAAAAGGTCATGTAGTTCTGATTTTTTCATATGTTGTTTGGACCTATGTGGGTACTAACATACCAATTTTGCAAGATCGAAAGACTTGTGCAATTTGCGCTATTCCAAAAAAACAACTTTTTTTTTAATATGTCCTAAATTATGCGTCCTACAGAAAAAGTTAATCAATTATGTATTAACGTACATAACATATCCTACATTTTAAGTCCACATTCAACTCCGTACGTCCAGAACTTTCCGAGATATGACTCTTCAAATATTGGCCATTTTTTACAAAAAATGAAAAATTTTCGTTTTAGTCTTGTATCTTGCCAAATAACTTGAGAAATACTCATTGCACAGGAAATTTATAAG
>KZ308473.1:705683-719306 GCA_000376725.2 Ladona fulva | reverse complement strand
ATTCATTCCTTATAAATTTCCTGTGCAATGAGTATTTCTCAAGTTATTTGGCAAGATACAAGACTAAAACGAAAATTTTTCATTTTTTGTAAAAAATGGCCAATATTTGAAGAGTCATATCTCGGAAAGTTCTGGACGTACGGAGTTGAATGTGGACTTAAAATGTAGGATATGTTATGTACGTTAATACACAATTGATTAACTTTTTCTGTCGGACGCATAATTTAGGAGATATTGAGAAAAAACGGAAAAAAGTGCAAAAAAAAGTTGTTTTTTTGGAATAGCGCAAATTGCACAAGTCTTTCGATCTTGCAAAATTGGTATGTTAGTACCCACATAGGTCCGAACAACATATGAAAAAATCAGAACTACATGACCTTTTGCAAGGTCGAGCCCTTTTTTGTGTCTAATTTGACTGGACTATAATATCATGTGGGGAATTCATAATTTCCCTAATTTTCTGTAATTTCTTACATTTTCCCATTCAGACATACCTGCTACCCTTCTCCAAAGATTCATCTCTACTACTGTAATAGTTCTTTATGATTTTTCTTTTAATGGCCAGATTTCACATTTATGTGTTGTTTTAGGCTTAACTACGCTTTTGTAGGTCCTATGCCAGTTTTTCTTTAAAACCGTTTGATCCCATAGAATAATATTAACAACAATATGGCTTTTCAATCCACTGTTCATCATTCTTGAATAGCTTTGTCTAGCATTTTTTGCCCTAGTTATTTGTATTCTTGACAGTGCCTGTTTCAAGAATAAGGTCTTCTTGTGCCCCACCTAATTATCTCTACATACTTGGAACGTCACCACAAAATTTATCTGTGAAATCAAGTATTACCAAGTGGCTCCCAGAAAGCCAAGTAGACTGTATTTGCCTTTAGTTGAACCAAGGATCGATTCCTGGTAAGAGCCCAAATGTGGAAAATGACCTTAGCTGCTTAAGCACTTTAAGAAATATACTGCAGCTACAATTGTAGCTTAAGTTAAAACTTAAGTTTTACTAATATTGTATCATTTCACTTTTCTCTCATCCTGCAATTTGATAAATGTATCTGTGGTAAAATGCATTGAATATGTAACCAACCTCAAATTGAAAAACAGGGATTGTTAGCTGTGTTACATAACACTATTTCTTAAAGATGGATAAGTACTAAATGGAAGATTAACTAAATATTTCTTTAAAGATTTCTAATTCGAATGTGGTTGTCACTGCTATACTGTATCCTCAATAAGAAAATACATTTCTTTATGGTGGTACTATAGGAAGGGTTATTCTATAGTCATTTCCTGATCAATACAAATTGCATGAAATGAGAGAATACTTACTGAATGCCATTTTTGTATTTGGACATATTTTATTGAATAGGAGCAGTGAAATTATTTTTAAATAAGATTTTTGATTTGATCTCTTTGATTTTTAAGAACCTAATATACTGAAGTTGTTAAAGGCAAAAGCAGAGTATTAAAAAGGAAGGAAAAGGGAAACTAATATTGACGAGACTTTTCTATGATTCACTATTTTCTTCTTATATCTTAAAAATATATTGTCTATTTAAATTTCCGTTTTTATAGACAAATAAAAAACGATAGATACACAATTTTGTGGCTTTAGCTAGAGAATGAATTCCTATGATTTTTATTGCCCAAAAAGTATTCTTAGATTTAGGGTAATTAACCTTAAAAAGGTTTCCTGTCCCCCCCCCTTAAAATTATCCTTAAACTAGCAAATGGATCATAATACATTTACAAATGATTGATGATGATGTCTGGTGGTAGTGATGAACAATTTAATTGTTCATAGAAGTATTGTTTTAACTATCATTGACCATAATTTCTATGGGATTTTAATTTGCAAATTGCATATTTTAGCTTTGTTTGTCATTTCCATTTATTCAGACTCTCAATATTACAGATTTAAATGCATTTAGTAAAATGAATAAGCAAGATATTGATTTAAACCTCTTATTGGAGTTAGGTGACCAATTATAGGTGTATTCACAGAGAGTCAGGTCAGAGCTGCGGTGAATGTGCAGTTCACATTTTTAGCATTACCAGGGGCTAGGAATATCATTCTGTGCATACACCACATTTCTGAACTGGTTCTTATCTGTCTCCACAAATACACTTTATGTATAAGAAATTCTATCGTTTCTTTCCATAATGATAGATATTCAAATAGAATATGAAATAAAAGATGCATATATAAGTAAGTGAAAGGAAATATTCAGGATTTTCACCTATACTTCTCCAGAACTCATCCATAGTGAATAATAAAGTCAATTACCTAGTACTTTCAAGATCAAGGAAAATGATAAGGAATAAAAGAAAATATGTCATATGACATCTTGCATTAGGTGGCCAAATAGCTAAGCATATCATTGTTAGTAAACAAACTTTTTTAACAAAAACCAATAATTTTAATTACAATTTATTCTCACCTGAATATCGAAAGAATATTAACTCAAGTTCTCACATTGATAGACCCTCCAACTCCTCCGTAAGAGTTCAGAACCTACAATAAATATGGAAGATTTACTTCAAGGAAAGTATAGTAAATAAATTCACAACTTTAAGCTACCATAAACTCAAATTTAATGACCTACTAACCTTTTAATCAGTGAAGATCTTTTTGTTGTACTTTTCAAAGTATTCTCTTCAAAATTCTTCATAATTTTTAGAAGTTAAAAAAATTGAAAATGCACACCTTTCTATCTCTTAATAAAAATTAGTATATGTTAAAGCTACTCTATGATAAACTGACAAAATTTCTGGAAAGCCTACACCACTGCACCCTACCTAACTCAGCCTAACAGCATAATTTGAAATAAAATGGTTCTTAATTTAACATACCTTTTCAAACATGCTCCATTGATTAGAGGGGTTAGCAGAAAAATAAAGTCTCCTTACCTTAAGCTGAATCTCTTCTACCTCTAATGATGCAAAAAGACTTTTCATTGAGATCACTGACCTTATTCTTCAGCTCTGAAGGATTTTTCTAGCTGCTGCTTCCTTCATTACTAACTGGCATGTATTTGTTTAGATTTTGTTGTACGTAATCACTGAAAATAGTAAATTATATGTCCATGTATAAAACATACATGTTGTACATAGTACTTGGAATTTAGTGGTACATACAAAGATTTTAGTGAATTTTTAAAACCTGTAAAGAAAGAACTATGAATTGAAATAAATAAAAAAATATTTATTAAAAAAACTACCTTACAGATTGATGTAGATTCAGGAGATTTAAGATTGAAACATACTGGTGGATGCTTATGATATTAGTCATTCTAGATCTTGAAACTTAAAATATTATTCCACTGACTTAAACAGCATTTATATTCTAAACATGAACTACTAATGTGCTAATGAAATAATTGAAATGGGAAATACTTATACTGAAATATAATCAGTTCATATTGATTAATCAGTGGATTAAACTGTTATATAATTCACAATATATTTGTAAATTCTTTTGTATATTAACACACAGTGAAGTGGCTTGATTGAAAATTTTTTGCTTGTATTTGTATCACTTGTTTTTCGGTGAACTCAAAATTCAGGATTAAATCTATAGTGTGTGACCTTTTCAATTACTGAATTACAGTTCTTAATATTTAATAGAAACAACTAATATATTGAGAGTTAATGAGTGAAAAAAGTTACTATAGTTTCAATTCTGAATATTAACATTATATTTAGCAGAAAGTTCAAAATGGAAAATATAATTACAAATTTTCATATATGATGAATAACTTCTGGATGTTTCTATACAAAGTTGATATTTTATCCTAGGATAAGGCCCAGGGCCAACCATTTGCAAATTTGCACAACACAGTTGAAAATATCTACCTGGCTCCTTCTCACAGATTTCTTGTTTACTATTTGCAAAATAAAAAAATACTCAAACAAAATAGGGCCCCCTTAAGCTGGGAGCTCAGGTGCTGGGCATCCATGAAACCCCCTCTTAGCTGGTCTTGTTAGTACTCAGCAATAGAAGTGATAATTCAACTGTAACTGCTAAATTTACCCAGTAGAGTTACCTAGCTGTACCGAGCACAAGTATATTTTAGTAGATAAATGCACTAAGATTCTGCAGAACGGATGAACAGTGGAACACTCCACTATCATATCTTTTCTGTCTTAATGCATGGAAAAGAAATGAGCTGACCACTCACATAAGGGACACCCACCAACTCAAATGGGTTATGTTCAATTGCCTAGGTATCATTTTATTCTATAATAAAATGGAGAACATCGTAAAATAATAATTCTAAGCAGTAATATGTTAATACTATTCTTTGCAATATTCCCTACCTCACTCCTTGAGCAGCTTTCAGAATTTAAAGGTACTTACACTGCAGATACTTTCTATCTGAACTACATAATACATACAACATATTTGTCTAGTGATTGTTTTAACCATTTTAAAAGCATATTTATATAATGGTAGGGGTTGTTAGAGAACTTAATTTAATAAAAATGCAAGAACAGCAATAGATGGGAAGAAATAGACAGAAGTTGTTGATAATGATGAATTTTAGGCACATAAACATACCATTGGATGAAGGACTCGTGCATCAATTATTATGCTTTCTCATAGAGTTCAAACTTCAAAACATTTAATCGACAACAGTGCTTAATTCTTAGGAGACATTGCTTTGCACTGAGAATGACAGAGTCATTTAATTAGAAGACCCAAAACGATTTGAAAGATGCTGTAAAGTTCAATTTAATGCAGCTAATGAATGATTTAACAAACTATCAAAACACTTTAAAGAACTGATACTATGTCATTAACATCAGCACCGTAGCTGATAAACTTCATAATGTAGTTAAATTTTTGTTGACGGTGGTCTCATTATGTATTTCATTTTCCGGTGTTGACACACGATCATTCGACATGCTAATGCATTTTTAATTTTTAAGAAGAAAATATTTGTTAATGTAAATTAAACCTAATTTATCTTAATGCAGATACAAACTCCGCAGATTATTTCTACAGTAGCTATAAGAGAATTAATCATCGATCATTCATATAGCAGTTACTTAATTCATAAGCTAAGCCAATAATTTTTTTCTAGGATTTCAAACAAAAAATATAACCTTGAACATGTATCTACTGATACTTTACTACCACACTATGTTACTAATAATAATAATAAGGTATTTGAAGGGAATTATTACGAATCACTAGTAGTGTTCCGGGAGTATAATATTTTGTGAATGCAAACCTATATGGTATTCTTTACTTTTGAGTAATTAATTTTTGCTTTTCTGCAAATCGTACGTAAGAAGGATGTGCTGAACTTTGCGTCCGTCCATAACCAACGTAAAGAAAACCAAATAAAATATTCGAAAATAAAAATGCTTACACTTGAGGAAATTAAAGAACATATTGAAGACAGCAATGAAGTCTTTTCGAAAAACTCTTCTTTTAAAGTGGGTATTCGAGATATAAATTCACTTAGAGTTTAAATGATATATGAAGCCGAATTAATCCTCAGCAATTCTGTATAGTTTATAGATATGAAATTGCCGTTTTTTTCCAATGAAGCCTCTTAGAGAGAAAATATTATTTCGTTCCTGTTTGTTAGCTTTCATTTCGATTTTGGCGGTTACACACTACCATCACATAAGGCTTTCTGTATGTCTTTTGTTATTGATTGTCATTTAGGGATATACAGATTTAAAATTGAATAGATGGCAGTGTTGTATACGTGAGGAAATTATTGTATCGTCACTTCTCAGTACGCAGTGCAATGTTTACTTTGTTGTTTTAATATGGATCGAGATTAATATAACTCTGAAGAAAAAAGAACTCCTAATTTCACTTTCGTATCTGAATTCATTAGTTTTTGCTCTCGTTTTAAACTTAAGTGAGTACTGATATGCTTATATTTTCGATTTTTAAAGGGCATTTTTCCGTGATTCATCATTTTATAAACATTACATTTGAAAAATTACATTTCAGGATGACGGACAATATTAAAAATAATCCATTCTCGGCGTTATTTTCACCTGTGAATCAAGGGGAAGTATTTTCAGATCAGTCGCAAGGCACAGAAACAGCAAACTCAAGTAATATTCAAGGTGAGCAGTCGAAAGCGCCAGCAGAAACAGCTGATATTGTTGACAAAGAATTAAAAGAGAGATTGGAAGTAAACCAGATCGTAGAAGATGTGTTTCAGTTGACACTTAACAAGGAACCCCGTCCTCCTATGAAAGGAAATTTTCCATCATGTCATCTTGTCTTGCTTGAAGAATTAGCATCGGTGGCTCCTCAGACATTGATAGATATTCAAACCCTTGAACATGCTCTTTTCGAAAGACTGATGTTACCCGAGCCAGCTAATCATGTCTTGCCAATAAATGGTCGAGCTTCCCCCGTTGGCGGTGAACACGCAGTGCAGCGAGACGTTTTAATCTATCTTTTTGAATGTTTTCGACGTCTTAGTGAAAGACTGGAGACTGATTGTTCGACAACTCCGCGAAATTCCCATCATAATGTTAAAGCAGGTAGACTTTCTCAAATGGTTACAATTGTTCTGCAGAATGCCTCCACGGCTCTGCGTCAACCTGATCTCTTCCCAAGTCAACGACTTGATTCACAGTTACTACGTTTATTTTCGGAGTCGTATAGTCCAGAGCTCAGGTCTTTTGTAAATGGAATTGTAGTTGTATTTCCAAAAGAAGAGGAGGGCGAAGCTGACGAACTTCATGCTGCTTTTGTTCCAGTTTTGAATTTGGCTCAGAAAGAGCTCGTTCGCGGTGGTTTGTCTGCTCTAGATCGTAGTGTTTACGATCTCCTTCACGTGTTTTCATTGAATGACCGCCTTGCTCCAGTGCTGTTAGCATGTTCCTTTCCCTCCAATACCTCCCGAGGCCGTGATTATGGGAACACAGTGTTGGGTGCTATTCTTACTCCTTCCACTATCCCCGATTCCCCAGACATACCCTATTCTTTCTTCGACCAGAGAGCAACTCTCCATGGAAATATTCGTGCTGAAGAGGAAGCAGCCTGGACTGGCCTAGGAGCCGTTCGAGAGGGTGCAGCTAGAATTTTCGAATCTTTGCTAAGACACGGAGGTGAAATTCGCCACCTCACTCTAAAATGGATAGCATCTTGTCTGGAAGCCAATGCTCCTAGAGGCCGCATCTGGAACTCTTTACTTGGTCCTGGAGCTTTAGGACCCGGTCCAGCAGCTCTAACATGTGTATCAGATGGTTTTGCTCTCAATCTCTGTGCTGTGCTTCTTCGTCTTTGTCAACCTTTCGTACACGATTTCACCCACCCTCGTCTCATGAGAATTGATCCAACATATTATGCAGCAACTCTTAGAAGTGCTTCTTCTGGCTCTAGTTCAAAAATTGATGAGGAACGCATGAAGCGAGGGATACATCTTCACATCACAGGAGAGGAAACTTGTCTTATCCCCCCAGTAGCATCCTCCAGCGATGGCACCATGGAATCCGAGAGTAACGTTGCAAGGCCTCAAGCAGAGAATTATACATTCCTCACTGAATGCTTTTTCATGACTCATAGGGCCCTCGATTTGGGTTTTCGTGTAGCCCATGACCGACTGCTCCGCATATCTCAAGATTTGGGTCGATTAAGAAGGGTTTACAATGAAGTTCGTTCTCAGAGTGAGTTAGGAGGTCTAGGTGGGAATAATCCAGCAGAGGCTGAGGAGGCTATTCTGGAGAGAGTGCGCCAAGGAACCACAGAGGTGCTATGTCTACGCACTGCCATGGTACAGCCGCAGACACTAAGCTTGATGGCACAGATGCATGTGGCAACTGCTGCTTGGCTGGTCCAGGTGGCCTTATGTGATGTGGAAGGAGAGTCCAGGAAACGCACTTTGGAGACTGGGTATAGCATCTTCTTTCTGATTTCTATGACATTTTCTGATCTGTGTGAACCATTCCTTCACTAGATATTGTGGCTACAAAGAAATAATGCATTTGTAAGATTATTCAAGTCTTCATGGTTAGGAAATAACTGGGAATGTAGTTCATTAGAAATCAATATCTAAAATCTTTAATGCTAAGTAATCTTTGTCATACCATGTATGTATATGCATGCTTGGAGAGCTTTGAGTTAACTAAAATCATGAATAAAATAGGAATTAGAACATTAGCCATCACTGTAGTCCTTATTGAAGCTTTTTTACTGCTGCACATGTCTTCAGGCTATTATGTCTTGCTATTTCTTCTTTTATGAATGCCTTATGACTAGTACAAGCTATGGTTTCATAATTAAAAAAATTAATGCTGAAGCAACTTTATAAAGGAACTAAGTTTAGAATTTAGCTTTTAGGAATGATTATATATAGAATAGAAGTTGAGAAAGAATTAGTTACAGGTTAATATTTGAAAACAGTGTCTCTTTAAGCACATTCTAATTAAGTTGGAAAGAATCCTTATTTACCTTGTCCTACCCTATTTATGTAATTCTTACTTCCCTGTTTTTCCTCAGGATGAGTCATGAGGTCATGTTTCTGCAGATTTGTAAATGAGTGTGATTTGTTTCAAAGTTTCAATTTCCTTCTTAATGACTTGGCTTAAATAGCCTTTTTTCCACTACACATACCCTCTTTTCTCAAATCTTACTCTCATTGCATCCTTCGGCTTTAACTAGTAGTTACTTCGAATTCATATTTGGCATCTACATTTGAGGAAACAGTTATCCTTCCTCCTATCTTCATGATTCTGTTTAACTTATTAATTATACACTATGTATTTAGATAAAAAGTAATTAAAATCTCTGAAAAAACATTTAAAACATACTTAGCTGATTTATGGATACAGCTGTAAATAGTAATAATAAAATAAACCATATGTTTAATTTTTTATTATTAAACATTCATGGATAATTATTGTAATTTATAGAAAAGGATGATTCTGTCAGGCATTCATTGTAAATTATTTTTTGATAAGAAAGCTATGTTATTTAGTGTCAATTATTTTATATGCAATGGTCCTTGTTTTGGAAGGCAACATAATTATAGCAGCTCTTACTCTTCTTTCTGACTGCTCCGTAGGAAACTTAATATTCTGCCACTTTCTCATCACTTTGTTCTCTTCTAAGTCTGTACATAACTGTCTCTCTACCAATGCTTTAAACTAATTATGGAATCAACCAAATCAGATCTTCACCTGAATTTCCTCTAAAATTAAGTAAAATATGCTGCTTTGCACCCTGGTTCATGTGGTATAAGGTTATACTAGTAATGGAAATAATATAAAATGTTCTCTAAATATATATGTATGTATATGCACTTTGCATGTTGGATACCATAATCTCATGAAAATTATCATAAAAGATTGCTGTTAGCATCAATTTTTAATGTCAATGTGACATTTTTTTGTGCAGGTATGCTCCTGGAGTATGTCGACAAGTTCATTTCCCACTACCTCCAGGACCTCCTCAGGTTGAAGGTGCTCCATTTACACCACCCCTTCTCTCTTGTGTGCCTGAGCAAGTAGTAGAGAATGTGGCTGGTTTCCTATCTTTCTGTCGCCGATTCTCTCGCCACACACTGGAGGAGTGTGGTGGAGGGAGCTGTCTGGATCCGTTACTTACTGCAGTGATTGTCTTCATGGGATCTCCAGAGCGTATCCGAAATCCTCACCTGAGAGCTGGACTTGCAGAAAGTTTGGAGGCACTGCTCCCCCCAAGTCACAGAGGTGCAGCTGAGGAAAGCCCAGATGAAGTGTCTAATATATCTGGCTTTTACAGAGAGAGGCTCTTTCTTGAGCACCCCCACCGTTCAGAGGTAAACTTCCTTTTATCACTAATCAGTAGAATTCTTCATATCTTATCATTGTTATTTTATTTTTCTTTACAGAAATCAGTGTTAAATCATTCAGTTACAAATGAATCTTTAGGTGAAATTCCATTTTGAGGGTATGAATTATATGTAGAGCTGTGTGAATACAGGGTTACTCTAAATAATTTTCTGCCTTAAAAAATTATTTGGAGGATTATGAATGAATAAGAAGAAAACTTTGAAAAATTCAAGTCACATTCTCTGTTAGTTTGAAAATCTAAAATGTTACGACTGATAAATATTGACTGCTTTTTTAAAACTTAATTATTATGATTTGCTCGATAACATTATTTGTTTGCTAACTTCTTACAATTAAATTTTATGATCATAATTTATTGAGGATTTGTAAAAATATCTATATTCATTCATTCTGGTATGTGAAAAATTCAGTGAGTTATTGTTTTTGTGCAATGTGAAGTTTCCTTCTTTGTTCCTGAGGTCATGAGGGTATTTTATTTTATATTAGCGATAAAACCATGCTAGTAATTAATTCATGTCTGCTTTTTTCAGATTGTGGAGAATCTCTTGTGTGTATTTGTTGGCATTGAAATGACAGGCTCAAGTGTTGCTTTTGAGCAAAAGTTCAATTATAGAAGACCAATGTATTATATCATGGACTACTTGTGGCAAATTGAAGAACATAAAAATAGTTTCAAGTGAGTTGGAATCTTAGGAATTATTTTCTTTGTATATATGTTTTAGAACCTTGTTTAACACATCACATTTTGCACTCTTATACATGATAACTGTTTGTATGCTTATTATATCCTTTATCCCCAGAAAACTTGCTACAGGAGCTGAGGCAAACATGGATGCTGTTTCTCCTCCTCTATTTTTACGTTTTGTCAACTTACTTATGAATGATGCTGTGTTTTTACTTGATGAAGCACTAAGCAACATGGCTCAGTTGAGGCAGATGCAATCAGCCAGGTGATTGATTTATATTTCATTCAAAATATCTGATTTTTACTGCCATAGGTATGTCGAGGATAAATCATCTTTTTATATCTAATAATTTTCTCAGAGATTTTCCTCATTAGAGAGCATAATTTTTTACCCTAATATGCCCTTCTATTCAGTAAATTACTGATATTTTACCCATCTTTCTGTATTCTGCAGGGAGTCAGGTGAGTGGCAGAACTTGCCTCGAGCAGAAAGGGAGCAAAACGAAGGCTACTTTCAGCACATTGGAATGATTGCAAGGTGGGTATGAAGAATGAGGGAAAGCTATTTAACTTGGGCGCATTTTACTATTCATGTTTGTGTATATACACAATGCATGTTTTCACTTCTGTTTCTTCTTTGCTTGTTATTAATTGACAATACAGTGATAAGATTAGACATTTCTAACAAGGAACACGTCAGATTTCTGCCACGCAGATTCACATGAAACTTTCAGGTCACGTTCCTTTCACAAAAATAAGACACGTGTCCAGCCGTTCAACTCAATGCACCTATGTTTATATAAACAATACAATAGACACTGGAGTACCTACCTAACATATAATTGAATAAATGTTTACAAGGAAGGTAAGAAGATGAAATTTAATAGCTGAAAAATAAGTTGTTTGTGAAAATAAAAATGGGATAAATATTCCTCTATATGGAAAATTTTGCTATATGTATGGCAATGCACGTGCATTGCATGTTTCACAATAACACAAATTGATTATATTTGTACTTTTTCACAGCGGAAGTACAAATATAATCAATTTGTGTTATTGTGAAGATGGAATTCCACCAAATATCGCTTACCAAGATTAATTTCATTGCATGTTTGCCTAACTTCGATTTTCAGATGCAAATTTTGCATAATCAAAGGTGCATTGAGTTGAACGGCCGGACACGTTGTGTTATTTTTGTGCAAGAAATGTCTCCTGAAAGTTTGGTGTAAATCTGTATGGCACAAACCTGACGTGTTCCTTGTAAGATGTATTACTGTAGGATTTTTCATTGTGGACACCTGTTTCTGCTGTTGAATTAATGTAATATTTAAGCATATACTGCTAGATATCAGCCACTCGTATGCTTCTCTTTGGTGAGAGATATGCTATCTTTTTCTGTTCTGATATAGTGGGTGAGACCAATAAATTGGGACCAGTAAGGGGTTGAACAAAAAATAACTTATGTAATAGTGCTTTTTAAGTATTATTACATTTAGTGAATTTAAATACTGTTACCAGCATTCTTTATGGTTTGGCTGAGGCCAAGGGTTAACAATTGTATCAAAAATGGTTTAACATAAAATTTGATGAATTGCTTTTAAGTATATATGATGAAAATTCCTTCATTTCATTGAATATTTGTGAGAATTTAATCAGCCGATATTGCTTCAGAAATTCTGGAAATTAGAAGTTCCTACACTTTCACTCAACATTGATGCTTATGTGTTTTTTTTCTAGATTTGACAATATTTTGGGAAGAGAAACCATCCATACTCTTAAATTCCTTACTTCTGAAATAACTTCCATATTCTCTCATCCAACTATGGTTGATCGTATAGCTTCCATGCTCAACTATTTCCTTTACCACTTGGTTGGGCCTAAGAAGAAAAATTTTAAGGTATGTAATTTGATGAATTTGATGAAGTTCTCCTTACCTCACTTTTGGTTCTTAGATGAAAGATAATAGTGATAGAGTATTACTGATATTGTACAAATTCAAATCGTACCTTTTGGGCCAGCTGGTAGTAGCTTTATTTTGTATTTATGATTAATTATTTTCTTCTGGTAGACCTTTACTTATCATTTGCGTACTATGCTATTCCAATAGGTGGTCAAATATAATAAATACTCGATAAAGAGAATGCTTTGCTCATACATTTACTTTTGAGATGTATTGTATACATCATTATTACCGAAACTATGAGCTGCATGTCCAATTCAGAGTAATGTATACTTTCAGTTGGGCCATGAAAATAATTAAAGCATAAATCATGAATGTTTTTAAAAGAATAGGCTTGTTAAAAATTAATCATGATATCAACCAGTCTCCACATATTTCAAAGCAGAGTATTAATCATTGGATAGATTTGATGTAACAAAATTGAAAAAAGAAAGTTTTATCTAGAAATATATTATATACTCCTCCTCATGGTATGTACCTTGTTGTGGTGAGGAGGTTTGTGCGCCACAATGATGCTCAGAGCTATGCCGGCGGTAGTTTAACTACTGGTAGGGCCTCCCTTGCTGGACAGATCTGAGAGGAGGGGCCAGACTAAAACATACCCACACAAAATCCAGGTCGCAGGTGGCAACCACCTACCTGGTCAGCATCTGTTCACCCAGAGGGTGTGGCTGTACAAAACGCTCCAGGAACTAACAATCCCTGGTTCTAAAATCCCAGTGGAAACACTGGACCAAGAAACTTACAAGCAATCATGACTCGTGCAAGTAATTACAACAATACCCCAGGTGGTAACCAATCCACCCGTCGTCAGACGGCAACCAGGTTTTCGGATTCTGGGGAACCTGGGCTTTCACGATCAAAGAAGACATCGGTGTCTTATGGCAAACTTTCACACAAAACACCCACATATATTGGCACCTTCAATATTAATACACTAATTCAACCTGGAAAATTACATAACTTAACCACAGAACTTGATAAGCAAAAGATTTTGATACTTGCTCTACAAGAGACACGATTCACAGATGAAGACACGGTAGACTATGGGAACTACCGCATATTCAAAAGCAAAACAGAAAGACGAGTCGCTAGAGGCGCTCCACTTCTGGGCATGGCCTTTATAGTACACAAAAAGATACTCGACTCTATCAAG